>VURO01020579.1:17375-31285 GCA_015108175.1 Pelvicachromis taeniatus
GTCCTCATATGTGGATCTCATTTTTCTCAGAAACAAAAATCAGGAAAAAAAAAAATCAGGTAATTCTTTGTTTTTACATTCATCGGGTCCCAATCAGCCCAAATAGCATAGAGAAATTAAAAATGCATGCCATGAACGAGTTTGGGTCTTAGGAGGTTAAGCTATTCGTTTCATGATAGTAGTAACATATTTAAAAGAAAGTGGATTCAAGCTTCACAACTCAGAAGACAAAACCATGAAACTATAACTTTAGAAGAAAATAAATGACTTTGTGTGGATGAGTCATAAACTTAGGAAAACTCAAACTTGAGGAGAATAACTGAGAAAGTACAAAGGAGGGAAAGAAGTTAAGGAAATAAAGAAAATCCCTGAGGGCTAAAATCCTACAGATATCCTAATGATAAAAGCACTAGAGGATGCTTCATAAACAAAAATGATTGGAATCTCATGTACAGTACTGATGATTGCACACGGTAATCACATAATTCTTTAGCTAGCTAATGCACAAATGGGCACAGATTCAGCATTTCAGCTGTGACATGAACAGCTTTGCTTGCAGAACTACAGACTTTTAACTGTATGGAATAAATAAATTAATGTTGAGTGCAACACAAATGCTGCATTTAATAAAATGTGCCCTTTGAAATCAGAACGAATGGGAGTTTTTTTTTTGCTTGTGGGAGCAAAAACAGGACGGAGAGATGGAGGGCAAGAATAGAAGAAGGCATCGGAAGAAAGAAAAACTGCAGAACTGAATATGGTAGAGAGGAAAAGGTGGCTGTAATGCAGAAATGGTTGAATAAGGTATAAAAAACAAGAATGAGATTAAAAATGGAAGAAAGACAAAACAGAATGTATCAAGAAGAGATAAGTTACATTTTCATATCAGGAGAGGTCTTTGAGTCGGTTGGCTTGCTCAATGACCGCTTTTGCAAACTGCTTGAAGACTCGGTCCATATAAGTGCTCTGACGTGGCCACAGGCCCTCCAGGAAACCAATATGGCCGCCGTGACAGGTAATGAGCATGGCCAGGTTAGGGTTCTGTTTCACTGCCTCCACTGGAATGGCTGCAAACGAAACACACAATTCAGTGTTTTGTGTTTTTGTTTCATCTCTGTGCATGGGCCACACTTTTACATTACATGCCAGGATGTTATTATTAGTTTCAATCATAGAAAAGCATTTTCACCCATGAACTGGACTTCAGACGGGAGACTCACCGTGAGATGGAGAAAAGACATCGTCAGCAGCGTTGAGACATAGCATTGGCACCTGCACAGATTTGAGCCTGTGGACAGGACTGGCATCGTGGTAGTAGTCGTCATTGGTAGGATATCCAAACATTATGGAGGTGAACCGCTCGTCAAACTCTCGGATGGTCCTTGCCTGTGGGAATGCAGTAAAACGATTTATTTGGTGTAGTTTATTTAATTAAATTGGCATGGCTTAACGCCACTGAAAATAATCTCCTACCTTCATGACATGATCAATGTCGTAACATTTTTCGAGCACTGGTCTGTGCCTGCAGGGGAGATAAAAAACAAACAAACAAACAAACAAACAAAAAACAAAAACGGGCATTTGAAAGCATTTGAAAATATTCTCCAAAACTCCTGACAAGGGTGTAACAACATAATAGACTACCCAGGAAAAGAAAAGATACATTCAAAAGAAGATCTGTTCTTCATCCAGCCCTTTTCAATAAAACACCAACATCAATATGAGAACATTCCTCCTGCTAATGAAATTCAGCTCCTCATACATTCATTTCCTCTCAGCCTGATCCCAGTTTCAGATGTGGAAAAGTCGTCATCGCTATTTGTCTCAAACAGTAATATTCCAAAGAACACAACTGGCTCAATGATAAGCCAGTATCAGTTATATTTATTAAAAAATTAGCATGACTAATACATGCCCATGCTACAGTGTGGTTTGGCCTGTTCCTTCTCTTAGCAAACCGATATTCTCAATCGCATCAAGAAAAGTATAAAAAAGGTGTGTAACATGGGCCGTTTCAGCCCATTGCTAGGCGGCTGCTATTCAACTTTTGTGGATCTAAATGAGTTGTTGCTGTCATAAGGTGCTGTAGGTACACAAAGGCAAATAAATAGGTTATTTTAGTGTGTTGTTGGATGGGTTGCCTGGCAACATGATTATATCATGCACAACACAACTTTTGTGGTTATAAACTAAATGTTACTGTCACGAAATAAAATAAAAATAGTATGATGCTTTTGTTAAATGTTAAAAAAAATGCAGTTGCTAGGCAACATGAAGATGCCATTTGAAGATGATGTTTGCGTATTACAGTAAGATTATTTTTTATCAATCTATTTCTTCTGGACTTTTTCACCTTCTGGCATTGAATTCGTTAGCTGTGCACAATGTTGAATATTGATCCTAATTAATTCTCGAGCATTTTTGGAGCCTTTAGTTCTTGTTATAATTTTTTTCCCCAGTTTCATTTGTTCCCTCAGTATTTCCCGTCTGTCCTCTTGTGTCAATTCTTCTTCTCCTAGTTCAATCCTGCGTCTGCGTCTCTTTATTTATTGTTTCTCACTTCCTGTTTTATTTTGGTCGTCATTTCTCACTTGTGTTTTGCGTTTAGTTTTACTTCCCCTCATGTTTCATTGTATTTGATTATAATCACATGTGCCTCATTACCCTGCTGTGTCCACTTCTACTAATTACCCTCATGTGTAGAAATAGCACTGTCTTCCCCTTAATGTCTACCAACCCACCCTTGTGTTGTCCCTGGCTATTAAATAAGTTATTAGTCCTTGGATTTCTGGACTTACTATCATCATCATCATCATCATCATCATCATCATCATCATCATCATCATCATCATCAATGCAATAAGCAAATGACAGTGAGACAGTGAGGGGATGTCTGGAGTACCCACAGTGACACCATGTAAAGGTGGTTCAGCCTTGACCTTCTTGCTATAAGACAACAGTGCAAACCACTGCATCATCATCATTATTTCCTTATTTATAGCATTTATTGATTTCAGATTAGGTTTATACCTTATTCAAATATTTGTTCAGTCATATTCTAATTTATCAAGCTGTCACTAGTCTATGCATTTGAGCTATTTAGTTTAAGTTCCTTTATATTTTCCAACCGAATAAATAAAAAATATCTTCTTTTTCTTCTTCTAACACAATAACTTGGGAAAAACTCAGTGACCTCCAATAAGAAAGATGGTGAGGCAGCACGAGGTAAACCACTGTCCTGCATATGTCATTGCCCACACAGGTAGGAATATATTGTGGATATTATAGTTGTCATTTTTTAGATGAACTCAGGCTTTATTTAAATGTTTTGTTCTTCACCTATCAACTAATAACCCAGCAAAAAAACAACAACTTTTAAATGATCAAACTAAACATAAATATTTGAAACCCAGTTGTTCAAGCCTCTGTTTAGAATCTAGCACTGGTAGTGAATTAGTGGCTGTGTTAATCCCTGCTCTGGCCCTGGCTGACCTGTGCACAGAGGCTTGTAGGCAGCTGGTGAGGTAGGAGTTGAAGAGGAAACGGTCCAGGGGTTTTTCCAGTGAAGCGGTGCACTCAAATACATCCCAGCCCGCTGAGAAGACCACGACCCCTTTCAGACAGGTTTCCCGGCCCTTGCGCCCCAAGTAGTTTGCCAGCATCATCCTGAATAAGGAGAGAGGGAGAAATGAAGGGACAGAGGGAAACTGAATGACCAATCCCCCAATTCAGCGGATTACTGTTGTGCAATAAAAAACACATTCTTTGGCAGTGTGCACCAAACAACTGGAAAATAATAAAATAAAGCACCCAACACACAGTGAATGTTCAATATCTTACACTTTACTAAAGGTGCATTGTGACAAGTAGCTTTAATACTTTTATTATCAGTATGTGACCGGCTAGCTGGTAAAGAGTGGCTCCATTACCCGCCCATGGATACTCCTGCGGCCATGAGTGGAGCAGCTTCATAGGTCCTCTGGATGTGTTCAATAACAGTTTCCAGATCCTCTGTGTTGGCTGCGCAGTAGGTCCTTGGGGTCTGGGTATGACAGCAACATAACACAGTCACTCCTGTCTTTCTGATTCTCTGCTTCTGTCAAAACCGTGATTTCACAAAAGTGAAAACAGGAAACTTAGTATAGTAAAAACTTAAATGACATTACAGTTTGTTAGAGCAGCCATTTTTTTTAAAGCATTTTTTATGGAGGCAGACAGTCCACAGACATACTGAAGTTCAAACCGTGCATCAGAATGGAGGAGAAAGGTTGATTTAAATGAATGTGACATGGTTGTTGGTGCCAGAAAGGCTGGTTTGAGTATTTCAAACATTTCTGATCTGCTGGGATTTTCCCACACTGCCATCTCTAGGGTTTACAAAGAATGGCTATCAAAAGAGAAAATATCTAGTGAGCTGCAATTCTCTGGGTGAAAATGTCTTGTCCACAGGCCAGACTGCTTTGAACTGACATTTAGGCAACAGCAACTCAAATAACAAGGCATGCAGAACAGCATCTCTGAACACACATGTTAAACCTTAAAGCAGATAGGCTATAGCAGCAGAAGACCACAGAAGTACCACTCCTCTCAGATAGGAACTGGAAAGAGAGGCTACCATTCAGAAGGGACCACCAAAATTGGGCAACAGATGTTTTGAAAAACGTTTCCTGGTCTGATGAGTTGAAAGCATCGGTCCATCCTGCCTTGTATTGATCATTCAAACTTTTGCCAGTAATATAATGGTATTACAGATATTTACCAGAGTCTACCAGAGTATTGTTGCTGACCATGTACATCCCATTATGACCACAGTGTACCCGTCTTCAGACGGCTGGTTCCAGCAGGATAACGCACCATGTCACAAAGCTCAAATCATCTCAAACCGGTTTCTTGAATATGACAATGAGTTCTCAGTATGCCCTCAAAGGGAGGTCCAATTCAATAATAGCATGGTGCAAATAATGAAGTATCCAGGGAGTGAGCTCTATTGAAACCGTCCCAGTCATTTGCTCAGTAGACCGCAAGAATCTCCTCTCTATAAAGTCATGAAAAGAGGATTTACATTTACCTGTTCAAGCTGTGCATATGGACAAAACATGTTTTAGCAGGCCAGTACAGGATAAACTATTTTTCTGACACGCTCCTCCATGTTATTGTTGTTTATTTGGCAATTTCTGCCTATGATAAGAATGCCATTCTGTGTATGTGGGGGTGACATTTCATTCGACTTGAAACAGTGTTATCAGTCAGAGCAGGCTACTTAACATTTAAAACAAGCCTGCACTAACTTGAGGGAGCCTATTTAACAAGTCCAGTTTCTCAGCTCTCCAAGGCTACTCATTAGGATTCAAGAAGAAGAAGCTCGAGCAAACTGCATTCCTGCTTTTCTGTTCTCTTATGCTTCCTTTAATAGTTCGGGACAAGAGCAGAACTTTAATAGGCCACCAGATCTTACTATGGTTACTTTTTTTATTGAAAATATAACAAAACAACAAATTAATAATGTCTCAGGGGAACAGACTTAGAAGAGTGAACATATTTACTGCAAAGCAACTCTACAAGAGAGTGTAATGTAATAGGCTTTTTCTCAGGGTCTGGAAATAGGCCTATAGCACTTAGGGATAATCTTTGTAGCAGTGTGCATCTTTCACACAGTGGGCCATTTGGAAAAACTGGCCTGGTTGAACAATGGAGGATATTCACACTTACTGGACACAGAGAAAATGCTCAGAGAAGCATACAAATGCATTTGAACTGAATATAGCACCACTTTCTCCACTGAAACAAGGGAGAACACCCCCCCCTCCACCTGGAACGGTGCCAGGATTGCAGGGTCCAACTCAAATGTAATAACAGCTGAGCCAACTGAGTTCTGGATGTAAACCCCAATCAAACACAGTGACACAGGATCCTTTGCTCTTGTGTCAAATTTGAAGAGTTGATAGAAGAAGAGACGCAGATCTGCACTCGCTCCAGGTGATAAAACACCACTTTGACTAACATCTCCATGCAATGGTGATAGTAAATGTAGCAGGTAGTAGAAGGTATCTCCATTCTGAAGCAGAGACATGCAGAGAGTGCAGAGAGTGCAGGCATTAAATGCAATGTGCATGGAATACAATATCCAAGTTTGATCTAATTTGCATTAGCTCAATATACTCGAGTGTAAGAGGAGAGATTAAGCCAGGTGTCGGGACAGCACGTGTTTGGCGAGCTCATATTTCTGTGGCTCGGCATTAAAATACAGTATCTGTCTGTAACTTAATCCCCGCTGTGCAGCAACATTGTCTGTTCGGCGTCCACTCGGGCTCCCTGTGGGCTCTGCGACACGTGTGCAACAGAAGAAAAAGAGCAACTCTACAGGGAGGCCAGCTGTCCTAAACAGTCGTGTCTGTCGCTCTGAACATGGACAGGGCTCACGGACAAAATGACAAAAAAACAAAAAGGATGAAATCTTTGACACGTGTCGGAACAGATCTTACCAGTAGTGTTTCACCAGAAACTCCTCTGTTGTTGAAAACCACGCATCTGAAATCCACAAAACATATAAGATTTTAATAATTACTGTCAAACATAATGAGCAGCAGGTAAATGTTACATTTTGAATATATTAGAATGAGTTTGTGGAGAATGTAGCACTGTTTCTTGACATTTTATACATCAATATTTGGATTTATTACTATAAAAACTGCATGCTGCACAGTAACTGTAATATGGGGAGATCTGAATCCAAAGTATGCCAATAAAACATTCTCAAATGTGCCTTCTATTGGTGTAAACTTACCAACTTCAAATTTCAAACTGGCTAAATTGCTAGTAGATGGCTTCATTTCCTGCCAACTTCAGGGTTGTAGAGTTAATCAGAAGCCTATAAAAGCTCACGTCCAAATTAAAGCAACAGCCCAGATTCCTTTAAACAAACATTTCTTACATAAAAAAAAAAGAATTGTGTATACGATGAAGTGTGCAAGGAGGCACAGCTGTGTGAAGGAGCTGTGTTTGTACTGCAAAGCAAAGGCATCAGCATCTCGCCAGTCATCTATTATCTGCTGGAGTCAGACCTGCTGTTTTTATAATCGGCATAACTCAGCAGCAGCAGCAGCAGCAGGGCAGAGCTGTACAGGGTGCTGGACGAGAGGAGGAGGGGGAAGGAGGTGGTGGTGGTAGTGGTGGAGTGCTTAAACACACGCTGCAGCATACACTCGGAGACTGGTCCGGGCTAAGCTGCAAAGCTTGTACCCGGATAAGCTGTAATTAATTAAGCTACACAGACAGGAGAGAGGGGTGGAAGATGCTGAGTTTGCCGGCTCTCTTCCCATGCTTTCCCAAATCTGTGTGAAAGAATGAGTGCAGGGAGAATATAGAAAGGGCCTGTTGGAGATGAAGGAAAGTGGAGGGGGAAAAAAAAGTGCCGCCCTCTGCAACTCTTCAAGCTCGGGTCACATTTGGCTATTTACAAAAGCAGCTCTCGACACGGAGCTTAGCTGCCCACTTGAGTTGTGATTTCACCTCAAATAACCCCGAGCCCCTGTCACTCATGCGTCCATTATATAAAGGTATAAAAATCTTGCAAAAGCACTACAGAACTGGATGCAGATTTTACTTTTGCAATCAGTATGCTTGTGAAAGTTCTTTCACTTTATTTTGGACAAGAAATCTGCAGTCTGAGTGGCTGGCAAATTAGAACATAAAGCAGAGAAATTGTCAGTTCTCTGAGACCGCCAGGCTATCCAGCCAAGACCACCCACCTATAGCCCAGATCCCGGCTTTGTTGGACCATGTGTAAAATGTAGGACTCTCGGCTGGTGCCGGTCAGACCGGGAAGGAGGAGGACTGTGGGCCTGGTGGCAGGGTCGGGATGAGAAAGGCTGTCATCGTTGTCGAACCAATCCAAAGAGATCTGTCCTCCATCTGCTGCTTTAATGAGCTCACTGCAGAGGAGAGCGGGACATGCAAGTCAGCAACACGGGTCTTCCTAAAAATGATCACTCCTCTATATATTGTCTTCTTCGTCTCATCCATATATGTGTATATATATATATATATATATACACAATCAGACACATACATGGGACAACACTGGCAGAATTTAAAAACATATCTGCTAATGAAATAGCCATAAAAACAGTGGAAATAGTCCAGTTCTTTTCTCTTCACAATTAATACTTTTAGGTAATGTGATTACTTCATTGCATCCGTCACACACGCTGCTAGAGTGGAGATTGGATATGTGAGCACAACGCTCACCGACAGCTGCCTCATTTCGCTTGCAAGCGCCTTGTCAGTGGACTGTGCAACACACAGCAAGTTCAAATAAAGAGGAGGGCATTGCACCAGTGGGTTCTTATAGCTAATCAATTTCGTGGATGCACAACCCATGCATGGCAGATGATGTAATTGAGTCTTGGTGCATTTTAAAACCTGCTCCGCACACACAAACGCACACACACGGCTGCCGCTGAGGCCAACTTGGCCGTCCGGCGGTTAAGAGAGACAGCGTGAAATTACAGAACGACCATGAAATATGCACCTGAGGCGAGACTTTAAAGTCAAGAAAGGCCAATTCAGAGAAACCAGCACAGTCCGAGGTGCTAATCCCCAGCTATGACAACAAGCTGAGTGGAATTTCACCCAGACAGCCTTCGCTACATAGGACATCTTCCACGCTGTCCGTCCTTGGGTCAACCTTGTATAACTTCATTATAGGAGGAGAGTCCTGCTGTCCCCAGAGGCCACGTGATAATAACTTGAGTGAATGCAACCATCAGTCTTTCTAGGTTTGATGCGGTAGCACAGACCTCCACTAGCATCTATACAGCCAGGGGCATTATGGGAGCATTTTTCTCCTTGACAAAGATCACTGTGAAAAGCAGAGGCAGTGTCAACGTCCTTGTGGCAGATTAATGGTATACAGTTCTCAATTCTTTACTGTTTCCCTTGAATTAAAAGTCATATTATTAAAAAGTCAGCTGAAGTTTTATGTAAGGAATTAAGAAAACTAGGAAAAAGAATATTACAGATTGTATTTTTGTCCTTCACTCCAATCTCAGGTACCTGGTGGAGACATCTAAACATAAGTACATCACATCAGTTGTACAGTTTACAGTTATAAACACACACACCTGAGCAAAAATAATGTATGTGAAAAATGTGTCTTTTTTCCCAAGTGAAAAATAAATAAATAAATAACTCATACATGTGTTATAATAATTATAACACATGTATGACTTAATTATAATATAATTAAAACCAAATCTGTCTTTACTCATTCTAATCTCTTATCTTGAGATACGTGGGGGGTAGGGAATGCAGTGCCTATTAATCTTCAGCAGAATGAACATTATCAAGGAGCAGGCCTGGCGGACCAAGCCAGCACACTGACACAAAAGATCTCTTTCTCCTCTGGGCTTTGGAGATTGGCAAAGAACAAGAGCGGGATTTGTTTCCAGTTGTGGGGCTGGAAAGAACAACCAACAGCAGTTTCTCAGTGAGCAAGTGTGATAAAGCCAAGCACAGTCAGCGCAAAAATGTTTTCCCTGACATTTAGTAATGCTGGAATCTCTTGTGGAACAAAACTGATTCAAAGGAGAAATAAAATATAATGGGTGAAAATGACAATTGGCACATCAGTCACAGCGGGGACTTACTTTCTGTAGATGACCCCCGGTTTGGCTGTGACAAAAGGTCTCAGCAGAGTCTGGATGCGGCTCTCCCAACACCAAAAGGTGGGGTAGTAGGTCTCTGACACTACTGGACATTGCTCCCTCAGAAAATGGTAGAACTTCTTACCTCCAGAGATCAGCTGTGGCTTCTGCAACATAGATGTGAATGTAGGATGGCACAGGTTAAAATCATATAAGAGACTTCTTTTTCCTACATGACTCATTTAAATTGCTGTTATTTAGTCTAACGATAGATCCATTGCTGTAATAAAAACTCTACTGTCACATGTGGTAAAGCTAAATCTAAATATATTCATTATCATAAAATCACATCTAATACAGACCAATACAGAGCTAATTGAGTTTGCTTGATGAGTGCATAAACCTACAGTTATCTGCATGATTAATGTGCACAACCATGTTCAAGCGCAGACGGCTGCTTACTTTGCATTAAGTCACGGGTGTCAAACTCACGGGCCACACATGGCCCAAAATAATCCCAAGTGAGCTGGCCCAGTTAAACAACTGCATAATAATCAACCTCTTAATGTAAAGAAATAAACACACACACAAAATTAGCATTCCCTGACTGAGGGTATGCAAGTGGTTGCTAGAGACTGAGGGTACTCTCCACGGTAACGGGCCTACAGACCAGTCAGTGACCCCCTGGCAACCACCTGTCACTAGGGGAAATGACTATAGGTATTTCTTTAGTAGCTGGTATATTGCTGAGGTTGTAGTTTAAATGGAAAACACTGGTCAGCTAGTTTTTGAGCTGTAGTGAAACTGTGAAAAGTGTGGCGCAAATCAGAAACAGATCCTGTTTGCCTTCATGCAAAAGCAGAGAGCCACAACTTCTACTTTGAAGGTGAACATTCCCCATTTCCATCTTATGCCACAAAATGAATATTTACAGACTAACATGAAAAATGCAACCGTTTCAATTTGCAAAAGGTTTTCCCCTCCTGGGAGCCAACAACATCCGGGATCCACTGACAAATAGCACCCGGTGGTTGTATCACATAGACTATGGTGGAGAAGTCAGTTTAAAGCAATTTAAGCAACATGCTTTATTACATTTCCTTTACATGTTGTTGGGAATTGCATTACCAAGCTTAGAAAGCATTTATAGGGACTGTGTGTGGAGCAAAGCAAATAACATTGTGAGTGATGTGAGACCTCTTCCTTTAAACTATGACCATCTCCAAAAAATAGGTCTAAACTATCTTTTATATCTCAAGCCATCAAACCTCTGAACATAAGCAACACACAGGCTGCCCAATTGGTGTGACCAAAATCACCTCTAAGCCGCAAGGAGAGTGAACATGTGTGTATGTTGTTTGCTTTATATTGATATTGATGATATTGATTGGTTTTTATGTGTTGTTTACCAGAGTTAATCTAGGTATTGTATTTAAAACTAAACAAAAATATATATCTAGATGTGAAAAAACTTTTAGTTAACTACAATAAAAATAAAAACTAGACCTTTGAAAAAAAAAAAACTAAAAATAACTTAAGTTTTTGTGAACTTGGAAAACTGACTAAAATAAAATAAAATTATAAAAGCAATATCTTTAGTTTTAGTGTTTGTTAGTTTGGTTAATTTTTTTTAAATCAAATCTCAAACGTTATTGAGACTTTGCCACTCATGAGACTGTGAGTCACAAAAACTAATTAGAAGTTACAAAACTACAACAATTCTGGTGTATACAAAGGTCAATTTACTTCTGCTACAAGCAGAAATAAATGTTAAAAATAAAATAAACAATAAATAATAATGATAATAATTTTTGGAACTAGAAACAACAATAATATTTTAATCTTTATTTATACTGAACAACTTTAGCTCTACAAACACTTAAACATCCATACATTTTTCATTCTTGTGTAGTACAGTGAAAAAGAAAGTGAAAAAACAAACAACTTCCACCCTTCCAGTGGACCGGACTGGCGGACTTGGCGGTCTGAATCAAGCCCCCGTGCCTCGTTTTCGACACCACCACTTTAAGAGGTTCTGACTGGCAATTTCACAAATTCGCGCTTACGTGAACTACATTTATGCTGTCAAACCCTAAAGTCACACATAAAAAGCTTATTTTTATTCATGTAGTTAACGCTGTTCGTCTCCATCCTTTACAAATGAACGGCTGCAGCTCAGCATGCCTTACATAACACCTTCTACCGGCATTTCTAGCTTACACTAAAGCTAGCCTAGCTTCCCTAATGCCGACATCTAACTGCAGTCTTTTTCTCGTTACAGACGAACTACACTTTAATATGGATAACACCCATTTTGAGTCTATATACGGATTAGTGTTTGCTCCGTCGCCTGACATCCGACCTACACGTGCTGCTTTGCGACGTTATCCCTCCAGTTAAACTGATGCCAGCTAACAGACACCTCCATCAGCATCTACGCCGAGTACCATCACCAGCCTCTGGCAGTTAAGATGCTCCTCCGTGAAAAAGCGCACACTGCACACGGGGGTTTATGTGATATATACAAGCCGTATACCGCGAAGAGTCCCCTCAAAAGCCACAGACCCTTAAGTTAACATCAATTACCTTCGCTACTGAGATCAAATAGTAGCAGGTGTACGCCGCGCTGAAGCCCAGCACCAGAGACAGACCCACTCCCGAACCAAACAGTCCAACTTTCACTTGGTTCTCCAGGTAATGCGACAGGTCCCGAGTCAAAATGTTGAAATTTAAGTCCAGCGAGATCATTGCAAGGTCCCTGGTGTTTCAGGTACTGCGAGGACAGCGGCCAGCTCTGGTGATACGCGGCTGTGTGTGCGCCTGCGAGCCCACAGTGAAGGAGACAGTCAAGGGGACCCGATGAGGGCAGAGATATATAGGTATCAGCGACAGGTGGCGCTCTTTGACCGGCTATGCAGAAAAGGGAGCTCAGAATCAGCCCTGCGCCCCCTGCAGTCAACAGACCCGCAGTGCAGCACACATACTGAAAAGCTGACGGTTCAGCCAAAAACTAAAGCGAAGCTAAAGCTGGTGAGTTAAATCAATAAAAAAGTGTTTGGAAAAACAGCAGGAACATCACTGTGCATATTGAGCTCCAGAAAATATACTTACTGCAGTGGTAGTACCGGGTAAAATTAATTTACTTCCCAAACAAAACAGGCAAATGCTCTAGCGGGTACACACCTCCACGGGGACCACTGTAAGTGTTTACCTTATGGAAACTTCTATAGTTTAATTGAATTTCAGGGGACTTATGGCAACTCTGTTTTCCAGTTTATTCCCACGGACAGGGAACTTTAGTTAAAATTCTTCAATACATTATTCTAGCTTTCTTTTCTTCAGTTCTTGCACAAGTGAGAAAATAGGGAATCACTGGTCTTAAAGAGCATTTTTGATCCAAGAGCCATACAGTGAGTTAAAATCATTCAGTATATTGAATATGTAGTATATTCAGCTGGATTAGAAATCTAATCTGAATGTTTTTGGATTACCTTTAAATAAAAAAGAAATGTGAAAGATGTTTTTACTGTGAATAAATGCATTTTGTACATTCAGCATGTATAATTGGCCTGATCAAATAGCCTTTCAAAAAACAGCACTGATACAAAGTACCAGTATATTGTGTGAGATGCTGTTTTGGTTCATTATTGCAGTAGTTGTTGTTTTTTTTAAATTGAAAGCCCTATGAAGGGCTTTGCTCCTGGCACCCAAGAGAATGATCATTTAAAATGTTTTTAATTTAATTTCCAGTGTAAATAAAAAGGAACAAAACCTCCAGTACAAACAAATGTTAGATAAACATTAACAAAGCTGGCACGCTAATAACCTGAGAAGTTTTTGACATAACATAGAACATATTCATATGAGAATTAGTCCTTTCAAGTTTTAAAAAGACAATTTAAAAAAAATCATCTAATTGCACATTTTTAAATGTAGTCTGGGCTGAATGAACTTTAATATTAAATTTCATAATCTGGTACATAATTTTGTATACATAGAAAACATAAGTCAAGTCAAGTCGGCTTTATTTATATAGCACATTTAAAAGACATCAAGGATATGGACAATATAATCAAATATAAAAGAATTAAAATAGATAAGATAAAAAACAATGTAAGACATCCATATATATATACACACACACACACACATATATTTATATATATATTTTTTTTTAGAAATATATATATATATATATATATATACATATATGTATATATATGTATACACACACACACACACACACACACACACACACACACACAC
>VURO01020579.1:31305-44428 GCA_015108175.1 Pelvicachromis taeniatus
ATGGACAATATAATCAAATATAAAAGAATTAAAATAGATAAGATAAAAAACAATGTAAGACATCCATATATATATACACACACACACAGGCAGACTCTAATATATACTTGTTTGTAGAAATATATATGTACATGTACATATGCACATACATGTAGAAAAGTGTCCACACACACACACACACACACACACACACACACACACACACACACACACACACACACACACACACACACACACACACACACACACACAAGCACACATATATATGAACATAAAATATGTGTATACGTATACATATGCATATATCATCCAATGAGATAAAAGACCAGAATAGCTAAAACAGAATAAAAGAGGTGTCAAAGAGATCTGAAAGCCTTTTAATTTGAAGATTTCCAAAGAGGAAGAGGATTTTATAAGAGAGGGAAGGATGTTCCAGAGTCTCCGCGCGGCAATGGAGAAAACCCCATCACCTCTAGATTTAAACTGGGAGCGTGGAACCAGTAAAAGCATCTGGAGGAACGCAAAGTTTGAGTGGGTAGGTGCAGGCTAGGAGATCTGGATTGTAACCTGGAGCCAAGCAATGGAGGACTTTAAAAACAAATAATAAAACTTTGAAATCAATTCTATATTTAACTGGCAGCCAATGTAAAGATGTGAGTATCGGAGTAATACTCTCTTTCTGGTACCTGTCTGAAGCCTTGTGGCTGCATTTTGAACAAGTTCCAGGCGGGACAGACTACAATCAAAAATTAAACCAAGATATTTTACATAGGGATGTACATTAGCTGATAATGGGCCCAAGTCATTTCTTATGAGACTAACAGAGTCTTGTTTACAGAAAATTATAATATCGGTTTTGTTATGGTTTAGTTTGAGAAAGTTCAGAGACATCCAGCAATTTATGTCACTCTGAAACTTTCTGCAGTGTACTATCAACACCTGGTTTTAGAGAGAGATAGAAGTGTGTATCATCTGCGTAGGAGTGTTAGGAAATTTGGTGTTTTTGAAAAATAGAGCCTAATGGGAGCATATATAGGGAGAATAAGACAGGGCCCAGAATAGAGCCCTGAGGTATTCCACAAGTGAGTGTAACAGGGGAAGAGTATTTGTTACCTGGCATCACAGAGTATGTTCTGCTCTCTAAGTAAGAGGCAAACCATTTTAAAGCAGAGCCGTGAATGCCGATGCATGTCTTTAAACGATTTAATAGGATTGTGTTGTCAACAGTGTCAAATGCTGCACTCAGGTCTAGAAGAATTAAAACTGTACTTTGTCCAGAGTCAGCAGCTAAAAGCACATCATTGAACACCTTGAGTAGAGCAGACTCTGTGCTGTGGAAGGCTCTGAAACCAGACTGATATTTATCCAGAATACTATGTGTATCTAAGAATGAGGATAATTGTTGGAGGACAACTTTCTCGAGAACCTTAGACAAAAATGGTAGCATAGAGATTGGTCTAAAATTGCTAAGAACTGATGGGTGCAAACCAGGTTTTTTTTTTTTAGAAGTGGCTGAACAACAGCTTGTTTAAAAGAATGAGGAACAGTTCCATTTGAGATGCTGCTATTAACAATACAGAGGATGTTAGGGCTGACTGTCTTCAGCACATCTCTGAGAAATTGCGTAGGTAACACATCCAAGGGACAAGTTGGTTTCATGTGCATCATTATATCAGTAAGATGGGATAATGAGACTGGTTTAAATTCAGAGAGAAATGATGAACATGTAGGTGATTCAGAAAGGTCTTGTGATAGGAGCTGGATATGTGCTCTGATATGATCAATTTTCTTCAGTAAAGAACCTTTGAAAATCCTCACAAGTGTGTGAGGCAGTCTCAGATATAGCTGTAGTGGTCCGATGCAGGACAGAGTTGATTTTGTTAAAAAGAACTTTAGTATTACCAGAATTCTTAGTAATGATCTTGGAGAAATAATTTGCTCTTTCTGCCTTGATGGTACGCTGATAGTTATTCAAACAATCTCTAAACACTTGGTGAGAGACATGGAACTTATCTTTCTTCCATTTTCGTTCTGCTTTCCTGCATTCCTGTCTGACAGCATGAGTGACATTATTTAACCAAGGCTGAGTTTAAAATTTTTGCTGTCTACATTTTAGAGGAGCAATTGAGTCCATAATGTTGGTACAAGCCGAACTAAAGCATGCAAGTAGCTCATCAGGGTTATTGCAATGGGGAGAACTTCCGTCAAAGGTGGCTAAGGGACATATAGCAAAAGCGGGTTTGTTTAGAAGATGAGTGAGGAATGTGAATATTAAACAAAATGATGATCAGATGGACACACATAAGATGATGAGTAGGGTTTCACCTGTAAGGCTGAAACTGCTTACACTGAATATGGACGTGACCTTAAATATGTTCTAGCTTAGGCAAGTGTAGTTCATCAGAACATTTTTTTCATTTGTGAGCTTAGTTTTCATTCAGTAATTCTTCAGTATCTTATCAATACATTTGCTATTTGATTGTACTGATAGAAAAAATTCATAATAAATAAATGGACATTCAATATGCGTCTTAAATATTACTCAGTTGAAACAATTAAAAAAGGTGCCCTCTGACTTACTCATTCATGACTATTTATTTTCTGTGTTGGATCCCATTTAAATCAAAATTTGATTCAATTCATATGGCTGCAAAAAGGCCACAGAAAAATCCCAAAATCCAACAGAAAGAAAAACATTGGACTAAAAATCAGTGGCAACTGGCCTAATAAAGTTATAAATCCAAATGAAATAAATCCAAGTTTTTGGTTCAAATTCTCCTGAATATGTACAGAGGAGGTCAGCAGAGAGGTACAACAGAGAGTATCTGCAGCCATCTGTAAAAGGTGTGGAGGCAATGTCATGGTTTGGGAGTGCATTTTAGCCAGTGGTGTTGGGGCTCTTACAAAAATGTATGAAATTATGAACACAGAAATGTTTCATTTCTGAGCTTTTTCAGTCTTTGACACCACTCCAGCTACATTTAGCTGACTATAAACTCCTTTACAAAGTAACTGAAAACTTTTCTGTTTAACCAGGCTCCCTATTCATCATTACTGTTTGCATGATTCTGATTTTTTAATGTGGTTAGTATTGTTATCAAATGTATTTCTTATTTTTATTAGATTTTTATAGTGATTATCCCTTGTTTTCACTTTATTCAGTCATTTGTGACTACATGTCTTTGAAAATGTACACTTAATGTTTAATTTAGTATTCTGCTTTTGTTTATCTGTCAAAGCACTATGTAAACTCTGTTTCTTAAGGTGATATATAAATAATACAGCAACAACAACAATAACAATAATAATAATAGTAATAATAATTGGAGAAGGTCAGAAGGAGGTTCCATCTGTCTCTGTGAGACCGAATACATGTGTGAATAGGAGTCAGACAGGTGGAAATCTGAACATGCAAGGAGCAGAGCTAGTAAAGGTAGAGTAGTTAAAATATTAATGAAGGTTCAACCGTCCAAAGCAACAGACAGCACAAGAGAGTAGAAGATGAGCATGTAGACAGGGTGGAGTGGGTGGAGACGAGTGTCAGGGGTGATTTGTGACAGTAGCAAGAGTGAAAGAAGTTTTACAAGGTGGTAGTGAGACCTGCTCTGATGTTTGGTTTGGAGACTGGGGGGCAAAAAAGGCAGGAGGCAGAGCTGGAGGTTAGAGTGCTTAAGATGTTAATGGATAGATGGACAGAACTGGTAATTTGAGTACATAGGAGGGACAGCTCAGGATGAACAATTTGGAGACAAAGTTAGAGAAACAAAGAGGCTGAGATGGTGTGGACATGTGCAGAGGAGGGACAGTGAAGGAGGACATCCAGAGAGTTGGTGTGACAAATGGGGATGAAAGCGAGAAACGAGGACAGATGATCCACTGTGGTAACCAATAAAGGAAGAAGCTAAAAGATAATACTTCTACTACTACTACTACTAATAATAATCATAATCATGTTGTAATAATAATAATAATAGTAATGTTGTTCTTTACTAGTGAAATCATTTAAATTAAAATGTGAGTTTAAATTGTCATTCTGATAGGAAAATTAGTGAAGCAGTTAAATGATACTATATAAATGTTCATCACCAAAAGATTTAAAATTCTTATATTAAAATATGTATAAAAATGATTGATATGTATTAAAATTATTTCAGTAAAAACAATAATGTACAAAATAAAACAAAAAACAACAAGAAAACAAAATAAATGAAAAGGAGGAATAATCACAATAAAATAGAATAGAAAAAGAAGACAAAATTAATAGTAAAAGGAAAACACGTTGAGAGCACTTACAAAACGTTAAAAACAAACTAATAATCGCTAATACATGTATAATGAGTTGGCGACGGTCCATATGCCCGAGCGTATTACAGATGCGCATGCGCAATGGCTGGACGCTTGTTTTCCAAGCCTCGCGTCTTCGTGCTTTATCGTCCAGCTCCGGAGCTAGTTGTTGCTCGTTTGAGCGGTGATTGACTATAATGGCGACGCGATTATTCTGAGAGTAGTCTATGGCACCGTCTCTGGCTGACAAAGGACACCTGTCGGAGGGTTTTTTCTGCATCGCAGAATACAATAATAAGGACAAGCAACATCGAAAAGGAGCACATTCACCCCGGCCACAAGGAAGCCAGAAGAGCTTTATCCTGCTAGCTGCGATAGCTAGCAACTCCGCTCACTAGCCTGCTAAGTTGAAGAGGTGGGATTCAAGTGTGTGGACTGGAGGAGAGGGACTGGCAGTTTGCTGAGTACTGAGATCTATCTGCGCTAGCAGTTGGCTACTTTGCAAGCCTTTGGGGTATTAACTTTCTCACTGCCAGAGGCAACAATTGGACGCCACTGGCTCGAGGTTGACGCTAGCTTGTTGTAATAGTTTTTGGGAGAGGATCCAGGATCCTCCTTGGGTAGCTAACTACAGCTACACACAGCTAACAGGCTAGCTTTGTGGATTGTTCCAGTCTCCTTCCTGTTAGGACTTGCTACCGCTTGCGTTTGGAAACTCTACCAGTGCACACATAGTTGGCTAGCAAAGAGTGCTAGCTCGCTAACTTTTAAGGCTTGTTGTAGCTTTGAGGCATCTTTTCTTAAATGACCACCGGCAGGAATAACCGAGCCATGATGGAAGGAGTTGGAGCGAGAGTGGTTCGCGGACCTGACTGGAAGTGGGGGAAACAGGATGGAGGAGAGGGACATGTCGGCACCGTTAGGAGTTTTGAAAGTCCGGAGGAGGTGGTGGTTGTCTGGGATAACGGGACGGCTGCCAACTACCGTTGTTCTGGAGCTTATGACGTGAGGATATTAGACAGTGCTCCAACAGGTAACTTCACATCAGCTGGCTGCTTGTTCTCGCACTTTCAGGCTGATTTTTAGTCTTATGGAAGCGGCTTCCAGTGTAACAGATGGGTGCTCAATTTGCAAGCTACGGGACTTTTTCCATTTATTCCTTTTTTTTTTTTTGGCTTAACTTGGGAGCTTTTCCGTTGTGTAAGAATACGAGAGAGTTGGTGCTACAACAGTTATTACACGTTTCTCAGAAGTAGCAACTTACTTACAGATATTTTAAGAATATATAATAAGAGCACCATTTCAGACGAACTTCCCCATTTATATTTAAATATACCCTCTCTGTACACAGGCTTTTAGAAGCTTTGTGTAGAAGGTATGAAACTGAGTCACTGTTGTAAACATGTCAGCACATCTCATGACTTGGAACTTCACACTGCTTCGATAAACTTTTGTTTAAAGGTTTGGAAACATGATGTGGTGTTAAGGACCAAGGACCATACATGTCAATCCGATTACTTTTTTCAGTACAAGTCCCATTGACATCCCATATCCACCCCCTGGTTAGTCACTGGATAAGGAGCAGTTTTCTGCAGTAATTTACACTGTTGATCAACTTGTATGTACATGCTGAAGGGGAAAAGATTTTAAGGAGCTGTAAAGGAAAAACAAATCCAACTGCCAGTAATAAATCCATTATCATGCTCTTTAATAGTATGAAGAATATGTCTCTTTTTGAAACGATAGCATGCACATTGTTGGTAGCAAAGTGCTGCAAAGTTATTGCAGTAATATTACCGATGTGTACTATGCACATTATTATGTTTAAATTTAGACTAATCCTGCTCCCCTTCAGGCATCAAGCATGATGGAACCATGTGTGACACCTGCCGTCAACAGCCCATCATTGGTATTCGCTGGAAATGTGCAGAGTGCACCAATTACGACCTCTGCACAACCTGTTACCATGGAGACAAGCATCACCTGAGACACCGGTTCTACAGGATCACCACCCCAGGCAGTGAGAGGTTAGTTAATATTTATATAAAATTCTTATTTGCCGTGAACAGAGGCGAAAAATCACATGGGGCAAAAGTGTGTCACATTTTATTCCTTGCTCTCTGATCTATATGTGGCGATCGGCCCTTTACTACAGATGTTTTCTAGTGAAACCTATTTGCACTACAATATTACAATATTTGCACTTATTGTGCATCACTGTAGACCCAGCAATTACAAAGAAGACAGAGTATCCAGGTAATCCCTCTATTTCATTGTGATTGGTTGGTATCCCCCTTTACACGCTCTGTGTAGCCATATGTGTGTATGACATTTGTAGGTCTTTTGTGCACCCTGCCTTTTAGGCAGACTGTGTCTATCTCTACGCTCCCAGCCCTCAGTTGCCTGGCAACAACTCAGCCTCACTTTAAGATCAGTCAGACCTTTTCAGAAATCATATTAATGCAGTGTTTCCCATTTAGAGAACATATATTCTTTTTTTTTTTTTTGTCTTCTGGAGGATGCATGCGGTTTCTTTTCCTTGTGAACTAGTAATAGTCAGTTCAAGTGATTAGTTGAGTAGTTATTACACATTTATGGTATTGTTTTCATGGTTTAAAATATACTTTTAGGCAAAAGCATAGTCTGTGCTACTTAAAGTTTGTGTCCATTTGATTTCAAAAATGTATTTAAAGTTTATTAAGCACCACTAATAGGAAAAAACATTCAAGTGATTTCCCTTTGATGCAAAATCAGATCCCCTTGGGTGGGTATGGGAAAAAAACTGCAGAGATGGTGTCAGCACATTATGGAGTAATGAAAAACATTTTATAAGTGTGCAAACAATACAACACACCTGCCAACAACAGTTTGTGATGGTGTTAAGTGGTAAATGTTTGGCATTTTACTTTTTTTGGTTTAGCCAAATTATTTGTCTTTTGGTATCTTGTAGTAACCCCTTTTTCCTGTTTCAAAAGAATCTCTGACTTTTTTTAACCTAGCATTTGCAATTTATGTTAACGACCGTGACATGCTATCATCTCTTCAAACAAAATAACCAGTGAAGACTCAGGCTACTAATGCTCTTATTATTCGGTTGACTATTAGGGGGCAACCATTATATTATACCACCTTTATTCCATTGAAATGTGATAGAAGTGGATTATTTAAAAGTATGTTTTGAATTAAGATTTCAGAACTTTTTTTATATTGATTTTATAGACGCATTGTGTACATCAAGAATAGTAATTTGTTAGGTATTTGACACTTTACATTAAATTAATAAAATAGACATATATACTTATTATAACTGCTTCGAGAAGTGAAAGAATAACATTAGGCATGTGAAGTCCAGTGTTTTCACATTCTTTAGTTTTCAGAGGGTGCCAATGCACTCTGCCACACTTTAAATTGTTATCAGTATTTACCTGAAGTTGTGATGTGGGCAGTCAGATTGAATTGTGTCACTGTGTGCTCCATTGTTTTCTTTTTCGGGCTTTATTGTCTGTTGAAGGCTAATTTTAATGTCTAAAAATACCTTTTAAAACAATTCTAAAGAGAGATGAGTAAGATCATGTACCTCAAAATTTTGTTTTTACTGTGAAGGAAGTGGCAGGATTACAGTAAACACTCTTCAAGAAGTACGGACACTGTCAGCAACCTCAGCTAATGTTACCAAAACATCTTTTATTTGTCATGAATCCTTCACACGGAACTGCGTGCATTAAACAGATGACAGCAGGAGCATGTGCCATCATTTCCGTCTTATTTACCAAAATCAAATTAATGTGCCAGAGCGGCTGTTTACAGATGACATGGTTATCGTGGGAAAACTAATTTTGTCTTTATATCCTTCATCTGAATTCCTGCTTTGATACATTTTTCAGATGTTGAAAGTAGAAACTTTGTTACTAAATATTTTTACACTCCGGTAAGATCAGGTCAGATTGCAGAAGAGAATTTTACTCTGCCTTGCCCTCTATCAGAGGATCTTTATGTTTTATAGACTAAGTGCCAACATATGTTTGAGAGCCAAAAAGTGTACATGAACAGTCTGAGTAATATCCTGAGGGATTTTGGATTGATTTATAGTTTTGTATTTGTCAGTGTTAGAGAGGTTTTATCTGTTATGATAACAAGAACAGAAGAGTTGGAATGGAAGAGAAATGCTCCTTTGGTCTCACCCTGAGCTGCCGGATCACAGTTGCTCATGGGCTGCACTTAAAGTTACCAGGGGGCTGCTCTCTGTGCTGTAGACGATGAGCAAGGAAGCTTATGTTGTTGGAAGACTATTTACTTCCTAAACTGCACAACCAGCGCTTCACTGTGATTCCACTTATACATTTGGTACGCTGATGCATCCATTTCAGATCTATATAAGCTAAACATTGTAGTTCAGTAAATGAACACATGGTCCAACAGCTGGCAGACTTTTCAACTGCATTTCCCCCGAGACAGACATTGCATAATGTACAATGGGTGCTTGAGGACTCCCTGAGTCACACCGCTCCTACTGCATGGAGGAGTGTTTTGTTACACCACATTAGATTCTTTCAGTAACTGCCGAGGAGGGAGTGGTTAGAGGCCACATGCTGTTTGCATTGGTTAGACCTACACTGTCCAGCTGCTGCGTCTACCAAGACTCATATTGTCTTTGATTGTTGGAGCTCTATTGGAGGTTTTATTTGCCAATATCTATTAATTTGTTTTCCTTATAGCTATGTGTTTTGAGCATGGCTCGGAGCCTTGTAATGATGCGTTTGAGTACTTAACTTCTTACTTTTCAAGACAAACATTTTGTCTTCTAGAGAGCTAATTGCTATTCACTGTGAAATTGTGTGTTTGTGATTCTAAAAAATACCTGAGAAGATGTTAAAAGAAGTTGAGCTGTCACAGTGATGCTGTGGTTAGCCCTGCTGCCTCACAGCTAAAAGGTTCTGGGTTGTTTGGAGCATCACTGTGTGGAGGTTGTATGCTCTCCCTGTGCCTGTGTGGGTTTCCTCTGGGGACTCCAGCTTCCTCCCACACTGCAAAAACATGCATGTTAGTTTGATTGGTAATTCTAAATTGAGTTAAATACAATAAGTAGAGACAAGCTCACAATTAATGCATTTGTGTTTGTCGCTGCAGTGTTAAAGTTCCTTGATTGGTCAGCAAGGCTAGAAGATAAAATGAATGCCAGTCCTTTTCTAACTGCTTTAGCTGGAAATTTACGGTGTAACATACAGCATACCCTACACACCTCCCGAGAAGTTAACTACACATCAGGTCAATGATTGATTGACCTGATGTGATTCTATCTATTCTTCCTCTACAGTTCCAGCAACTTTTTTACCAAAGTTATAAAATTTGTCAGTGAGAGGAAAAACAATTATTGTCTCAAAATAAAGAAGAATAATCATAGCATCAATATAAGGACTCATTAATGTCAGCAAATTCCTGGAGGCGATTGCCAAAACTATCGGAATGAATGTGAGGGAATTTACAAAGAAGTGCGGAAAAAAGAGCCGGGACCCAGAAGGGAAAAAAGTTCCAGCATTTTATTTATTTCTACTGGATGGTACTGAATGTAAAACACCAGGACATGATCACACGGTAATTAACACATAATGCACAACACACAAGCATAAATACTGGCGACAGCGTCAAACACTTCTGTAGGTTACATTACAGGCTCTACAAAAATTCCCAGCAAAAGTTTAAATCCAGCCTAACTGTGACAGAATCTTGGTTTTATTATCTTTTGCTTCAATCAAACACGAGTTGCTGAGTGACAAAAGAGGACGGTAACAGCATCCCATGTACTGAAAGTGAAGCTGGACAGAAGGCACACAGTTAAGGACGAGCTGTGGCTGGAGGAATAGTGACATATAATTTAGTAATTATTGTGCAACAGGCACTCCTCTGCAGTATTTACACTAATTAAAATGCATGTGAGTTGATCCATCTAAACACAGTTTCCAGAAACCTTTACGGATTTACAGACGAGTATAGCACATGTGATTAATGCTTGTCCAAATAAACAATAATGGCCTGTGTTTATAAAACGTATTTTGTCTTGACAGAGTACTTTTGGAGTCACGTCGCAAGTCAAAGAAAATCACAGCCAGAGGAATCTTTGCTGGTGGTCGGGTTGTGAGAGGAGTCGACTGGCAATGGGAAGACCAGGATGGAGGGAATGGGAGGAGAGGAAAGGTAAGGGAAGCTGCCAGAAAAATTGGAGTCTCTAACCGTGCCTTTTTTCCCTTACTCCCAAAAGCAAGCAAGCACTGCACCATTTTGTGATGTGCTTTCAGTGCCTACAAAAGTGTTTCTGTAGCTTTGCAGAGAAGCACAGATGAGATATTTTATTTCTAAAATAATATCTCATCTGAAAGCTCGTCTTTGTCCCGGTCACTTAGAATCGTCTTTAACAACCATAGTATTGAGATATTCAGTAAAGGTAAACAGTGTTCAACTCAAACATCAACGGTAATAAAAAGACAGGAAATTTGTCTCCACTAAATCCCGTTTCACAAGTGAGTTTTGTTTGTTCAGATAAATATATGAGATTACTAATGGATAGCGTTGAGAAATACGTGCAAAATTGTCTCCGCTTTATTTCAAAACTGCACAACTAAAAGGATTATAAATCCTTGGAGGTAATACAGGCCTAGCAAACCTGCCAGAGAAATCTCAAAGATCTTTTTCACAAAAAAATCCTAGGCAGGAAAAAACAAACTTACATCCAAGGATATGGTTTGGTTAAAAAAAAAAAAAAAAGCACAGTAGCCTGAAACAAAACAGGAAGTTTACTGCTTGACTCAACATGTTAGGAGCGTAACACAAAGAGATGAGTCCATTGCTGCTCCTTCTATACTTTTTAAGTTACTGTCTTCGTGAAGTAAATGATAGCAAAAGGAAATTTAAAAGCAAAATTAGAAAACTAGGTGACAATTGATTGTAAAGATTTAACTGCATTTCCAATAAGAACTGTCTTGATCCAAGATTCAACCAAGGCTTACTGCACCAGCATAAGGTGTGACAGTAGATCTGAGGATTTTATCCTGGTGTCTAACAGCAGTCAGGGTACCGTTAGCTTACATATGGAGATCTGTGGAACCCGCCTGTCACTGACCCACTGCCAAACCGGTCATACTGGATGATGTTGCAGGCCAGTGTAACATTTGCCCGGGTGTCATTCCAGACTCTTTAATGCCTGTCACATGTGCTCGGTGTGAACCTGATCTCATCGGTAGGGAGAACTGGGTGCCTGTGGTAGACCTGTCAGTTGTGATGTTCTCTAGTCAATGTCAGTTGAGTTACACGGTGCGGGCCTGTGAGCACGAAGGTATTCCAAGGACGTTGAGACACCTTCATGCAGTCTGTTTGTGTCACCTTGGTCAAAAACATGCACATGAATAACCTGCTCTGTTCCTCCTCACAGAATCAAGCCAATACTGGTTCTGTAGTTGGGTTGATGCCCTGCTACAGCCCTGTCCAGTTCCCCCCATGTAATGGGGGTGTTGTTACAGCACTTTTGGATGAGCTGTCCTGAAAGAGCTGGGCTACCTGTGCAATTTGAATAGGCTGCAGGTGCCCTCTCACCCTACCTGATGTGACAAGGAGACAAAAAGGAAAACTAAAGAAAAATGAGTAGGGAGGATTAAGGAAAGAGTGTTATGTGTCTGCCATGTTTAAAACCCCATTCCCTTCAATGTGATGAATAGGTGTTCCATTAATTTTTTTTGAGCAGTGCACATCTACGTGTATAGCTTCAGCATTTTTTTCTTTCTTTCTTTTTTTTTTAAATCAGAAGTCTTGTTGGTGTTATCTCACATCGCAGGTTTACGTCATGTTGTGCGGGCCTGTTGTGGTAGCCATAGGGGGAGGAAGAGGCGTGGATATGCACAATACGGCCATAATCAAGAGCAGGCATAATTGTACAGTTGTCTTCACGAGTAGAAAATGAGAAGCAGGATTTGTTTCTATACAAAAATCCAACTTTACCCTTCAATTTACTTGTCAGGTCCGCCACACAGGACTGGTAATAACCTCGTGTGCGTCACTGAAACGCCTGTTTTCCTCCCCCTTAGGTTCATGCTGCTGATTCCTTCATCTTTTTTGTGACTATAAACACTCTTTTTTTTTTTTTTTTGCTGCAGGTTATTCTAGCTTTAAATATGTCATTAGAAAGTAATGCGATGTCTGATGAGGTTGAATTTGTTTAGCGCAGTCTATTTAGATTTATGCTCTTGCTGTGCTGTAAAGTGCGTGTATTTTGACTCTGGTCCAGTCCCCAGAGTATTCAATTTAAGAGTCCCTCTAGGCAATTTAAGACTTCATTTTGCTGTGTTATTTAATGGCATATCTCATTACAGTTTTATGATGCTGTAAGCAGTATGCTCTCCAGAAAACCACTATTACATGTCCTGCAGCTTAGATATTCTGTTAGGTTAGCATGAATATTACCTCCTAAGGCCCATTAATCAATTAACACTGGAAGGGGGCTGAACATAATTTAATATTTTGTTTTCTGTATTTACTTAAGGCACAGCCTTTAATTAAAGAAATAATTTATTCCTCCACAGAATCTCCTCGGCGATATGAAAGCTCTGAGCTGCTTCTGATGAGGAGAGAACTGTCTTGTAAAAATCCTTATTTCTTTCAAAGCAGAATGGATTTTGAAGTCCAATATTCATAGCTTATTGCTTTTTTTTTTAATGCCTGCAACACATCATTTTAGTTAGCTTACAGCTAAAAGCCGTGTTCTCATAACAAATGTATATGTACAGCATTATTGATGGTTTAATGCAGTGAATACTGAATCAAAAAAAAAAAAAAAAAAAAAATCTCAAACACA
>VURO01020579.1:45664-61802 GCA_015108175.1 Pelvicachromis taeniatus
AGTACTCAACAGCCATCTGTAAAACATGGTGGAGGCTCTGTCAAGGTTTGGGACTGTGTTTCAACCCACTGTGTAGAAAGAGTCAAATTGGCAATAACTTCATACTTGAACATTTCAATAAATCGCTGCACCTCTTTCTCATTTTCTTAGCAGAATATAAATAAATGAGGGATGAGTTTTGCACAGCACTGTATGCAAAAAAAAAAACCTGCTATAGATTTACTTCAAAATGTGGTTTTGGAGCTTTGAAAGTGAAGATGCTCAATAAAATATTGTTTCATTATCACGTTTAAAAGGATGATAAACACCTTTTTGAAATAATAAAGACACCAGCCTCCTCCTCCTCACATATAGTATGCTAAAGTTTTTATTTTCATGTAATTCGTATTAAAACACTCTGCTTTTAATGTGTCCTCTGCGGTTTCTCATCTCCTGCCTCCTCCTCCACAGGTAACAGAGATCCAGGACTGGAGTGCTGCCAGCCCTCACAGCGCTGCCTACGTACTGTGGGACAACGGGGCCAAGAACCTGTACAGAGTTGGCTTTGAGGGAATGGTGAGCAAACTTCTAGTCTGAGCCTCATACTCACTAACTCACACAGACTGATTCACACAATAGATCAGCTGTCAGTTGGCTTTTGTATCTAACTGTGGAGCTGAGGCTCTTTCTTTTACTGCCAGGCCTTTGTGAGAGCCACGCAGCCAGCGTGAGTACCGCACTATTGTGCGGGCAGCTGGAAGGGGGAGGTATCTGCATGATAAAGGCAATCTGTTCCTTCTGCTTTATAAGGGGACACGATGAACATGGAGGTCAACTTTAGAAAAGGGGGACATTCTCCTGGGGATGTCGTGGGCTCAGCTACACACGCGGCGTTCCAGATGAAAAGCGTGTCCTTCATTGGTGCAGACTGCCTCTTCCTTTTTATGAAAGCGGCCAATCGGGTTTCTCAGTTGCATAACAGATTTGTCCTTTGTTATTCTAATAGATTAAAAGTAGGTGGTAGGTGGCATCTGCCTCTGGATTAAGTAAATCATGGATTAGACCCCCCTTCTTGACTGTTTTATTTTGTCTTATTTTATTAAGATTGGACAAATCCTGCGTAGGAATACAAAAAGAATCGCAGCTTACTTTATTTTCCAAACGCAGCGTGAGAGGCCAAAGTGTTTCCTCTGTTGTGATGCCTGCTTCATGTGCACAGTACTATAGGATCAAACACATCCCTCTGGCTGCATGCAGTCCAAGAGACAGTTATTAATTTACCAAGATGTGTTGCAGTCATGATTTTCGCGATCCATCAGTTCAGAGGAGCGTTTCCTCTGTCTTATGATGATCTCTGCCCTCTAACTCTGCTACAGTGGCTGCACATCTGAGTCATCACAAATGACATGATGCTTTCTCCGTGTAGCAGTATAGTGTTTCAATTTCCTGCCATATGCTTAGTTGCTTAGGGCACTGATATTGTGGGTATTGTAGGCAACTGATGTGCCTCTGCAAGTGAAGTGCATAGATTCAAAGTGTCATTATTCATCACTATTCCCCTCTAATGGAATTACCTGGGCTAATTATCTAACCCGTTTCATCTTTTTTCCCCTTTTAGTCGGACCTCAAATGTGTCCAGGATGCCAAAGGAGGGACATTTTACAGAGACCACTGTCCGGTTTTAGGTAAGCAAGCCGGTGATATGTGTCTGCGTCGTTATTGCACCAATTTGTTCACCTAGCGTGCTGGTGCAGTGAATTCAAGGACATTCGAGGAGTTTTTCTTGTAGTAAAGTCTGTCTGGCCACTAGATGTCAGCACTACATAGTCACATGGCTCCAAAACCAGGTATAGACTCAGGTCATGCAGTTATAGTGTTCAGGTACTCCAGGAATAAATTGTCTCTCTGTTTTTAAAACTGCAGCAAATTTTGATGTGTAGTGTATACAATCACTCTGCAGTGCTGCCTCTATTCAGGGCAACTTGAATCTGCCCTAAGCAATCTAATGTTACCATTATCATCTCAGGTGAACAGAATGGCAACAGAAATCCTGGTGGCCTTCAGATTGGAGACCTGGTCAACATTGATCTGGATCTCGAGATTGTCCAGTCCCTCCAGCATGGACACGGAGGCTGGACTGACGGCATGTTTGAGACGCTCACCACCACCGGCACAGTGTGTGGCATCGATGAGGATCACGATATTGTGGTCCAGTACCCCAGTGGGAACAGGTACAGCGCTTGACAAAGAGGCTCAGAATTATTGATTTACTTATTTTTTTGTATTTGACTAATAAAAAACACATTTCCAGTGCATCGAGTTTTAGATAACCCCTTCCACTTAAGGTCATTCAGAAGCAGCAAAACACTTCTCAGCACATCTTCACCGTAGGATGTAATTATGCTTTTTAACACTTGAGAGAAGAGACTCTCAATAAATTAGCAGTCAATTTCTAGTGAAATGCATAATTAAAGTGGATTTTCTGTGAATGTAAAAGCACTTCGTACATTCTAGTGTTTATTAAATATTCTCATCATGCTCTTTGATAGTGATCGTAGATATACCTCGATCAAGTTCTTTTGGGAGTCGTTTAATATTGGGCATGTGGACCAGTAATGTGAATGCCGTCTAAATTTAGCCCACTTTATTTTTATTACGTTGATGAGCTTAAATTATTCAAAAGCTGTGAAGATAATTACTGGGGAGAAGACCTTTCAGACTTCTGCTCTGTTGGCGGTATAGACACACTTTTTTTCCCAGTTTAATTACACAGTGACGCTTATATCACTCTGTAGTGTGGTGGTTAACACGTTTGCCTAACACATGAATACATGCAGATCCATTCGCTGTGGCTATCCCCTGTGGAAGAGGGAATAGCTGAAAGAAGCTTGTTTACAGAGTGATACTTCCTTGCTTCACATACCATCTTTGAATGATTACTGACAATTTAAAGAAAGCAAAGTCGATAACAGCAAATTTTTTACTGTAGGTTTTTATTTATTTATTTTGCATGCATTAATTATGCCTAGAATTATGTCGTTGAAATTCAAATTAAATAATGTTGTAAATGAAAGGATGTTAAAAATGAAAAGTTCCTAGCTAGACAATTCCTGCACCATTTTTGTTTCTCCAAAGCAAAAAACATTTTGCATTTTTTGCCAAGCTTTGTGTCAGAAATTAAAAGCTCTCACACTCACATGTGGAGAGAAATGCTTGCACTAATTCAGAAGAAATGCCCATCTATTGGTGCCTTATTACTTATTGCTCCAGCGTAGCTTGCTCAAAATCTATACCTCACATCAGCTATCACAGTTTAGGTGAGCTAGGCAGTGTTGCTTGAATGCATCGCTCTCTCTATCCTCAGATGGACGTTCAACCCAGCAGTGCTGACGAAGGCCAACGTAGTGCGTAGTGGCGAAGTCGCAGCCGGTGCAGAGGGAGGCAGTTCCCAGTTCCATGTGGGAGACCTGGTCCAGATCTGCTACGACATTGACCGCATCAAGTTACTACAAAGAGGCCATGGAGAATGGGCTGAGGCGATGCTGCCTGTAAGAGTTTAATAGATTTTCACACTGATTTGCGCAGAGTCGACCACGCTCACAATCACATTTAGGCTGTTACGTTAACAAAAACGGGGATATAAATGTGGACATGTTTAAATAAATTGTTTATGATTAAGGATTTCCTGGGGGGGGACATTTATTTAATGTATGTGTATAGATACATTACATTTTTCTACAAAGAGGGACATGTAATGAAATTATTCATCGTAGCTGCATTTGTCTTAGTTTACTACAAGACTTTGTGTAAAATCTATGGATGCTTTGCTGCCAGTCCTTTTAAAAAAAATCTTCTCTCAGTCTTAACACGACTTTATTCTTCCCGTATTATGAAGTTTATTCATCGCTGCCCAGCATGCCGTGGGTTATGTAACGCCAGTCTACTCCAATATGCCACTTGTCCCTGCCAAACTGGCCCCCCTCAGCAGCTAATGAGCCTTAAAACTCTGAGATGGGTTGTAGCTTTGATCACTAACCATGGCTGTTTGCCGCCTGCTGCCGCTTCTGCTGCAGCAGTCCCCGTTATTGATGACATCCTCCAGGACAGCCCCAGACCCGGCTCAACACACTCAAAGTGCCTCTTTCCCTTATAGCCGGGATCGAGATGATATAATTCAAAATTGGAATGCGTTATACTCTGTCCTCTCCAAATTGCCTGTATAGATGAAAAATGGTCTAGCAAGTAGAAGGGTCTTTCTTTTATATCCATCTTCTTTCTTGTGCAAGTGAGTACACTCTGAATAATAAGAACATTGCTCAAACATCTCTCATACCTTGTTTTTTTTCTGTCAGTGTTTTATTTTATAATAAGCTGCTCTGTGTAGGATGCTGGCTTTTTGAGCTGCTGTGCTTTCCACATTATCCTTTCCCTCCCAGCTCTACTATCCTCACTGCAGTCCCTCTTCATCTGTCCTCTGCCACTTACAGACTCTGTTACACAGGACCTAGCCCAAAGACAATAAGCTTCCATATACTAATGAGTTTGTCACAACATTTATAAACAGACCCTGGGCAAGGTAGGCCGTGTGCAGCAGATCTACTCTGACAGTGACCTTAAGGTCGAGGTTTGTGGGACATCTTGGACGTACAATCCTGCTGCCGTCACCAAGATTGCCCCGTCCGGCTCCGCTGTCAGCAATGCCTCTGGAGGTATGTGCGAACATGCGCTACTTACTCAGAGAGAGTATAATTTTTAGTTTTTTGTCCTTATTGCTTCATTGCGCTCTGTTATCTGGCACCTGCATGCGATCAATCTCTGATGTTTTGCGCTCGTTTGTCCAGAACGCCTGTCTCAGTTATTGAAGAAACTATTTGAGACACAAGAGTCTGGGGACATCAATGAGGAGCTGGTCAAGGCGGCAGCCAATGGAGACCTGGCCAAAGTGGAGGACATTCTTAAGAGACCTGATGTGGATGTGAGTGCTCCAGCATTTTGATATAAGGAACTGTTGAAGTTCTAGATGACTTTTTGATGAATGAGTCTACCATTAAAGGTATGCAGAAGATGTAGGTACATTTATAATTGGAGCCGGAATACCCCTGGCTGTGCTCTGCTCTTCACTCAGTATATTGAGGAGGCTATATTGAGGAGAGTCTCCCAGGAAACCTCTCAAAGATCCTCCCACCCCTGCACCTCTCTCAATCTGAAAGGCATTAAGGCTGGGCCCAAAGGAGGCACCAGTGAGCACTGGTGTGCACTGCAGCACAGAGCCTGATTCACTCTCAGAATCAAGTGGAGATCTACAAACCCCACATGGTTGTAGATTTTGTTCTGACTCAGGCAGGAGGACAGAAATCTGTGTCTTCTATGGTTCTAGAAAGAAGATTACGTCAGTCTGCCATGCCGTCTTCACTTTAGAGAAAGGGAGACTGAATGAGTGTGTGCGTGTGTGTGTCATTGGTGAGTGCTGGCCAGCTGCCCCGTTGCCTTTCAGTGGAATTATTTGCTTAAAGCTGAGCACACTGAGGCTGGCCAAGTGATTTGGCTGCCAGGACAAGAGACGTCTCGAGACTCCCAAAGGAGTTCACATTAATATTTATGCTCTGAGTTTTTGCAGTGCTGCAGTTGGTGATGAAACTTGCTCACACAACTGTGGATGCACATGTACAACATCCAAATATTTAAAACGCACCCTCACCAGTCTCGTCACCATGTGTTTGGCAGATGCAGATCTAAACATTAAACAGCACACTGACATGTAGCCGTATTCTGACTGACTCTTGATGTGCTTTTCCAGGTGAACGGGCAGTGTGCTGGACACACCGCTATGCAGGCAGCCAGTCAGAACGGTCACGTGGATGTCCTGAAGCTGCTTCTTAAACATAACGTGGACCTGGAGGCTGAGGTTTGTGTAATTAGAAGAAAAAAAACCTGTCTCTGATGTGTGTTTCTTCTTATCACAAATGCATCTCAGCTTTCTTTTATATTGCATTTCACACCAGATTTCACACAACACTGAGTCATTATTTGGATGTGTCACTGTTCCCAGGATAAAGATGGAGACCGAGCAGTGCACCACGCAGCTTTTGGTGATGAAGGCTCTGTCATTGAAGTGCTGCACAGGGGCGGTGCAGACTTGAATGCCAGGAACAAGCGAAGGCAGACTCCATTACACATAGCCGTCAACAAGGGCCATCTACAGGTGGTTAAAACCCTTTTGGACTTCGGCTGCCACCCTAGCCTTCAGGTATGTATAGCTTGACTTATTTACCTCTAAGGAAATACTTCATGGCATAGCTTACTTACCATGATGTCATTGTACATGTATAACTGTACAATTGTGGCTGGTACTGTTCAAGAAATAGAAATAACAAAACAAGAAGATAAAAGGCAAACACTGTTTCAAAGCTTACAATATAAAACACACAATAAGGGAACAAAGGTATAAATATTTAGTTATAAAGTGGCTTGGGTTTTGTGCGAAAGACTTCAATAAAGGCACAGGACATCCTACAGAAACTATCACATTGTATATAACAAAACAGCAACAGTGTGACCATTCACAGGTGGTACACAGAGGTTTCTACCTGTTAAAAGGGAGTTTTTCCTTCCCACTGTTGCCAAGTGCTTGATAGCAGTCTGATTGTTGGGTTGTTTTCTGTATTATTTTAGGGTCTTTACGTTACAATGTAAAGTGCCTTGAGGGGACTATTGATGTGATTTGGTGCTATATAAATACATTTGAATAGAATAAGCTGCTTTTGAAGTACTTTATAACACTTGATGGGTCATTGTACACCTGATCTGTAATTACGTTATTTAAACAGCAGTCCTTAACATAAAGTTTCCCCTTCAGGATTCAGAGGGTGACACACCTCTTCATGATGCCATTAGTAAGAAAAGAGATGATATGTTGTCAGTGCTGCTGGAGGCCGGTGCTGACGTCACCATCACCAACAATAACGGGTTCAACGCTTTGCATCACGCCGCCCTGAGAGGAAACCCCAGGTATGTGACATGTTCAGTTTGGCGACTGTGACGAATGAAGGCATGTTTCAGTGGAAACTTCCAATGCACGGTTTTGTATGCTCATTGGAACCAAAATTAGAGGCATGTACATTGCTTATGTCCACACACTAAATTAACCAGCTTTGATTGATTGATTTGTCAGAGATTGACAGGAAAGCCCTACAGAGAATCGCCTCAATGAGAACCTTATGAATATGAATAAATCCTATGACTAAACGCCATATTGAACCCACCAAATATCTTGAAATGTCTGTGTGGTGTACTACAAAATCTTTTAAATCACATATTATTAGTTGGTTCATTTATTGGAAATACAAAATGCCTTGAAATCACCTAGCCAGCTCAGTATATATCACTTGGTTTTCTATGTATTTACCCCCCTTCCTGGTTCAAAATAGGCCTTTGTGGTGTGACTGTGCACTCAGGGACACGTCATGCACATACAGTTAAAGACTCCAGTGTTTATGACCTTACTTAACAAAACTCGGTGCTTGTTTCTGTCCTGGCCATTTAATAAACAAGAATGTCTGTGAATTTGTTATATGTAGGAAAAACCCAGGAAATATTATTCACACTTTCCTGCAGGAGATTAAATTTGATGTGTCATCAAACAGGAACAGAGGATTAATTTCAATCTAATGTAGCCACACAATGCACAGTGTTATTTAAAACCACAACAAGTAGGGTTTATATTTTGCTTGTTAGCAGCCAGAAGCCAGAGAGCCAGACAGAAACATTCATTATCCTACTCTTAATGAAGGATTTGGGCTCACCGCCCTACAGGAATTCAGTTGTGCTTAGTATAGGTCCAATCACTGTTACGCCTCTCTAACTGAATCCTGTTGTCTATATGAGGACAGTCATGGGTTAATTTTATGTGGTACTACAGTATCTCAAAGGGAATTACCAATTTCATGCTGAAATTTGCTTCCACTGAATCTGCTACTTTCTTTGTTTGAGTTGAGAACACTTTAAAAGAAATTAAAAGAAAAGTTATCCTTCTGTAAGCTCTACTTTAGTATCTCAGTTGTATTGACCATTTAATTTAAAGAACTTTAGGCGCATCTCTTTCAAAAGGATGCTGTGGTCTCCTGTGTTGACTGTTATATTGCTATAGCTAAAAGCCTGGAGCGTTTGTGTTTGTTTGCACACTGTTTTGCCAGTCCACGATTGTGTGTGTGTCGTGTGTGGAGTGGCTGCGCAGTGCAGTGGCAGCACTTCGTCTTGTCCTTGTCGATTGCTGTTCCCGGCCGGCAGGTTGCTTTTCCAGTCTTTATCTGTTTCATTCTGCTCTCTAAGCCATGAGCATATTAAAGATGGCTCTGAGCAATGACTGTCTGTATCAGGTTTATCATCCACTTCTTAAGCTGATGGAAATTGATGTTTCATGGCCACAGTAAAGGACTGGAGTGGTTTCTAGAAAAGTTAACATCTGCTTTCCACTGTTAGTGCTTCAGGTGTGTGTTTCCACATGAGCATGGTTATCCCAGGCTAAATGTCATTCCCCTTTGTTGGCATCTATTCCTTTGGCACTCGGACAAATGGAATTAAGGTCACAGGGCTGTGGAACACCTGTCAAAGGTCACAGACCTGGTCCAGCCCCTCCACATCTGGTACACTCTAGGTCAGATTATCTCAAGCCAGTGCTTGATTTTCTGTCTGCAACGATGATTAATTTCAGATTGCACTAACATAAAAAATCACAAATGTATTGGCAAATTTTAAATATTATAAGGATCTTAGTTTGTGGGGCTGTGTTTTATGTTCTTTCAAAACCAGTGTTGATACAAGGCATGCTCTGGAAAAACAGGTGCAGAAATATGTTAAATGAAGTCTGCAGTGATGCATTTATTTTCTGTTATTGAAATGATACATAACTAGCCTGCCTGCTCCTCTTCAGCAGGTAATTCCAGAGTTGATGATCCCTGAAATTCTGTAATTAAACATGATTACATAGATTCAGGGCTGTCTTTGTTGAATCTATTTCAGATTTGACTGAATAAATTGCAGAAAGAAGTGAAAATGACAGACAGGAAATTGAAAAATTGGCCATATGTTTGCAGTCCAAGTTGGTCTTTGTTATTCGAGAAGGGGGGGATTGCAAGGCCACCGCTATCTTTTATTGCACAACCCTTAAACTTTAATGAACGACAGTAAACATGCTCAAGGAATAAATGACACAGTTAAAAAAAGATATTTGCATCCTAAATATTTAAATACAATAGTCTGTTGGTCAGGTTTGAGAATATATGTTAGAGAGCTGACCTGCTGTAAGATTCATTTGAGTTCGGTGGTTTTTATATCAAAGGCCCGGTTGTGCTTGCTTTGCTTGTCTCAGTCCCCATGCCGTCAGAAAGACAAAGATATATGTCACCTTCTGCAGTCTGCCCATTTACTTTTATTTCACACTCAGGCTCCTGCAATATCGCGGAGACTGTCTATAAGTCCTAAAGCCCTCGGAAATGTCTCCCTAGGCTGGAGTGGAAGCACCTTGTCCGGCGTGTTTTTAGTGGCGAGGCAGTTGTTTTGACTGAGTGCTTAAAGAAATTCCTAACATATTTCTGTAAAGGGGGAGAAAAAAAAAAGAGTAAAAAAAACCTTGATGGCTGTAGATGAGAGTTGCTTGAAACTGGAAGCCAATCAGAGAGCATTGAGCTGGATGATATCAAACAAAGCCCATCAGGTTAATAAGGCTGATGTTCTGCTTGTCTTTGGGCACAGACTCTTTTGGCGTACGTGGTTCAAACGAGTGTAAAATATAATTTTCTTTTTGCAGTGTAATTCCACGACAACATGAAAAACAATTTCAAAATGAGCTTCCTCTCTTCTGTTACGCTAAGCGATGTAAGTTATAAACATCAAATGCTGGCTTTTGGGTTCAAGTACTGACTGCGTCAGAGTCCCTGGAGTGTGTGTAATGTGTTATGTGCGTGGGTGGGTCTTCCAGCGGTGGAAACAAGATTGAGGAAGACACATAGGAAGAACCCTGTGGGTGACAGATGAATCTTTCAACTTGGAGTCCCAAATACTGAGACAAATCAACTCTACCAACAGGCGAGCAGCAGGAACTGGGGAGTTCTACTATATTTTACCTTGTTCATTACTCACACACACACGGCTGCAGCATGTTAAAGCATTTCCTCATAAATTAAAGCTAGTTGTTAAGTTTTACAATTGCTACTAAATTGAAAGTGCTGGTATAACCGGCAGTATCATGTCCGGGAAGAAGGATTTTCTTGTGTGTTCTCCCTGTGTGTTTACCACAGCTCTAGCCTGCAAGGGGAGCCTGGCTCATCTCTGTGTCTTTCCCCCAGGCTGCTCGAAGCCAGTAGCTGCTACAATACTGTAAACAATACGATTAATAGCCCATGACTCATAAACGGGCTCTAAACAAGCCCTGCAGCGGCCGTCCGTACCCTTTTACGTGTCACCTCCTTGTAATATTTGCCCTCCTCCCTCTCCCCTTATAGTTTTCAGCTTTCTTTTAATACGGTAACATAGAGGCAAACCCCATATGGTAATTGCCTCACCTGAGGAGATGGAGGGTTGTGCAGGAGATCACACTGCGCTCTGAAATGCAGACATTTATTCCCTTTTGAATGTCGGCACTAATAGGCACCACCATAATGGTAGTGTTGTAATAGGGATCCCACTTAGAAAGGAGTGGAGACATGGGTCAAATGTTTGCATTAAAACATTTGCATGTTCAGATTTTCTTTATCGCTGACATCAATGAAACAGGAGGTTTGTTCACTCTTGCTCCTTTCAGCCTAATCAAGTCGGACCGCTGTGATTGTTATGGTGCACAAATGCATTTCATGGTCATTAGTCCAATGAAAAACAATTTATAACCAAGTTTGTTAAATCAAATTGAGATTTAATCAATGTCTGTATGCTATACCAACATCCTCTTAATTGCTTTAAATAATTACACAAATTACATCTTTTAGATCAAATGATTTAGCACTGATTTTTATATTAATGTTTTATATTTTGGGAGATTAATCAGTTTTCAAGACGCTAGGTCCCGAGAATAGCGCAGAGACCCGTTCACTCAGGTGAATTCACAGCTAGCTAGGACTTGTCCCTTACCCTCAAGCTCAATGCGAAGCAGCATCCTCACCTAAACAAAACACACTCAATTTCCAGAAGAAAGAGCTAATGCTCACTGGAACTATCTCTTGCTGTGTGGTACATGTGAAAAACGACAACTTCTGACTATGAACGGACCAGATGCCCTTGACATTTTCTGGCGTTCATGTGTGCGGGCAGGAGACGTCCTGTGACGGGGAGTTGCTTTTTGAGCTGCCTGCTTGTTCCGCACCCACCAAGTCAATGTGGGAGCCTGTAGCTCTTTGTAAGTGCATGCTCCTGTTATTTGTGCGTGAAGCTTCTGTCCTCCGAAGCATCTGGCTCTCATCTACATCCAGCTAGTCTAACATCACTGCAGGAGGCTTAATGAGAAGGAGGCCAAAGAGCCCGAGCGTGCTTGTGTGTAATGTACATTGTCTAAACGACTATATTTTGCACCTTCTTGGGTTTCTTGCGGTCTTGCTGTTGTATTTCTTATTCACAAACTCTTTTGCAGTGCCATTGTACCTCTGCGGAGCGGCTTTTTTCCCCCTACCTTCCTTTTGTCTACTCCCACCCACAGTGTAATTGACTGTTAGCATCTAGTGACAGTGAGTTTAGAAAGTGTCTTAGCAAGACAGCCGTACATTCTCACACAGACATGTGAGTGGTGTATTTCTGAAATACTGCACACCGCACGTCTGTCCCCTGCTATTTTTGAAACAGCCGTTGATAGTCTGGTGAGATTATAAATCCCTGTAGAGGCAGAGAGGGAAAACACAGATTCATGAAAGGGGACCATACAAGAGTTTTGAAGCTGCGATTGAATTCTTTATTAGTCAAATGAGACAAGTTTAGCACAGTCACTGAACACTCCAGATGTTGCTGGTGGAGAGAAAGCCATAAGCCATCATCATCAAAAAGTAGCCTGCTGTTATTCCAGTGATTGTTTTGAATGCGTCACAGCAAAAGGAGCTCCGGTAGTCATCAAAGCATAGCTACAGCTGGTTGAAGGGGACCAAATCCATTCAAGAGGTGATTTGGTTCCATTTTACCAGCTTTAGCAAAGCATTGTGGAGTCACTGTGTCAGAGACAAAACGCTTGAACTGTTGAAAATACAGCAATCATTTTTTATCCAAAAAAGGAAGGAAGGAAAGACATGAAGACATTTTTTTTTTTTTTTTTTTTTTATAAATTGAGATGCAGCTCATCACAACATGCAGACCTACTCGCCGGGTTTCTTTTTCCTGTTTTCTTTTTCTCCTTTGCCTCTTCACATTCATCCACTCCTGTGTGACACACAGGTACATTTAGCACCCTCCACCCCATTTACCAGCATACCAATAACACACAGGTACAGTTGATTAAGCTTACCCAACTTTCTCCTTGCTGCCTCCCAGGCGGTCTATTTATCCTCCTCACTATCTTTTTAAGTTTTATGTTTGCCCCCCTCTCAGAGAGTGAGAAAAATTGTTCCCTGAGAAAAGGATAATAATAATCTGTGGCACTGCACTTGAGTCAAATGTCCTGGAGTCATGAAGCAATTACAGGCTCTGACAGATGGGCCCTGCTGCAAGCACGCTTCTGCTCCGGTCACCGAGACGCCCAACAGACAAATGCAGAGGCATAACTACGTACACAAGCTCTCTCACTCATACTCCTGCAGCAGCACTGAGGGGTGTCAAGTCACAACATTAATTTAAACCAGTCATTTAAGTCACGGGGACTGATTTGCAGTGTAAAGAGTACTGTGAACATTGAACAGTGACTGAGGGCAGATTATTTTATGTCTCTTTCGGAGCGCCGTGGTAGTACAGTATTGTACACTTTTGTACCTGAAGTCATCACAGTGTTCATATAAAAATGATCATGAGCACGCACATGGAGAAGTTATGTGTTTCAAAAAACTTATTGTAGTTGTTGCTAATTATGAAATCACATTAAGCACTGTGCTATCATAGAGACATAAAACAATCTCCATATTTTAGCCATGCATAGGGGTGTTATAGGTTTTCCTTTATAATTCTAATAGCTGCAGTGTTTTTTCTCATTTGTGCTGCAAAACGGTTAACTCAAGCATCCGTGCTGCATTAAAAAAAATATATATTTCATTCCTTCACGGTACTAACAAATGTCGAAACAGCTGTTATAATTATTGACTTTTCATGCCGTGGCACAAATTAGGTTCTCAGAGTGTCCGGCGACAGCTGAGGGATATACAGGACTGCTTGTAGACAGGATGGAGGTCAACATAGGGCCAGCTTGATATGGCACACCAGAGGCAGGTCTATTTGTAACATACACATGCACGTTCACGCTTGCTCACTTACACACACGTAGACACACACACTGTCCCTCAGAGTCAGGTGGCCGGGCCGCTCACCTCGTCTAAGGGCCATAACAGGGCAAAAGCACGGGGGGGACGACAGGCACTTAGCATTTGATAATGTCAGCATCTGCTGTGTTTGTCACTCAGACAGCAGGTCATTGCTATTGAAGGCCTGGGTGAAACATGCAGGCGCGAGCCACACAAACCCACCTGCCTTTGATGTTTAGACAGAAAAGACAGAGAGAGTATTATCCACATGGGTATAAATGCTAAGTGTGAAAAACTGAAAAGCCTGCTTCACTCTGCTGTCTTTCTCAAATGAATAAAGAAGTTGGTTTGCATTTTATTTTTGATTGGGATTGAAATGACCTTTTCTGTTTGCTAGTTTCTCTGTTCCTCAAGGACTTCTTATAAGCTAATTTGATTCCATTTAGCAGATAGTAAAAACTGCAATGGACAATTAAACATTGTTCAAATTCTCATGTATTTAATACATTGCCTTTAAATTGAACCTTTCATTAAATATAAAAAAAAAAACACGTTGCAGTATTTCTCTTACTCGGAGAGACAAAAATTAATCAAAGCAAAACCCAAATAAGGAACAAATGTATAGAATACAAAAAGTTGTGTGGCTTAAATGCTTATAACAATGGATATTGTGTTCATTGCAGTCCTATCTTCTCTGCTTTTATTTTACTTTTATTCAAAAGAAAGACAGTAAGTCAGGCCTTCACTTGGCATATTAATGAGTTTACATGACAACAGTCTATATATTATGGTTGCATTAATACTCCACTGCAGGAGTTTTTATAGAGGGATTTTAAAGGCATTTATTCTGTCTTTTCATAGGTCGGCTTCATCCACGTTTACTGCACAAAGGGCATCGTTTGTGCTGTTCTTTAAAGTTAAGCCACTGAACTTGGTTTGATAGTTATTCGCTTCCCTTAACACACTTCTTTTTATATTTAATATATCTTTCATGTGCTCCTTTTTTAAATCTGGAGCCAAATGAGGGAAAATTGTGTATATTAAAGTGGGTTAAAGGGTGGTAAATCTGTGCTAAAATTGGTCCAAGCCTTATATATGATCCAGACACGGGCTGCAGAGGGGGTCAGAATAGGTGAGAGTGTTAGATATGAATAGCTCTCCATGCAAACGACTCCCCGCCTCCCTCTTCCCCCACCTCGCTTCATTTCTCTCACTGCGCTTCTGCCTATGTTCTGTTGCCTTTATTTGTTTGAAACAGTCGACAATTGGAATCAGCTGACAGGCCAGAGTTGACCCTGATCCTGCATTGTCACTTTTTGATGGTCTAATCTGGCTGCCATGCAGCCCAGCAAAGCATTTGGCAAGCATAGCAAACGTGAACAAAGAGCACAGAAATCAGAGAAAGGGAGGGGAGAACGGGGCACCGGGGTTGATGTGGGGTGGGGATGTGGATAAGGGCACTAGCATAAAGGAAGGGCGGCCATAGTTAAAAACACAAGGTTGTTAAGTTGGAAGCCGTATGATATGGCAATAGGTTAGAGCCAGCTTGTGACAGCAGCAATAGTAGCCTCAGTTCATTCTGCCTTCTCAGCAACAATTTACCGCTCTTTCTTTCTTTTTTCTTTTTTTTTTCATTTGTTTGTTTTTTAATTAATAGTATTTATTTTTAAACAATCAGCAACCGTGGCAGGCTGCTGGTCCAATTCACCTTGCTTTCTTTCCCCACTTGAACTGTTCTGGAGCACTGGAAAAGATTATGGTATTAATGGTCCAACAGCTCTAGCATACCACTCGCTGCTCGCTGAAGTTGGTGCTAAGTTGCAGCTGGCTGAATTTCAAGGGCTGTAATGCAGCAAAATCACTCAATAATGAAAGGAAGCTCTGTTCATATGACACTCTCACAAGGCAGCTGCTCATAGCTGGTGTAGGTTGCTGTCAGAGCCTAAAACATGGTTGCAATCATTTTATGCCAAGTAATTGTCAAATGAATTGTTAACGTATCTTGGATGAGAGATTTTTATTGGCCAAGTCAGCCAGTTTGAGAAAGCAGAAACTTCCCTACAGCGAGTATTGCTGCAGTGAGACTGCCCAGAGACAGTATAGCTAATGTATGAGCCTCACCACTTCCATTAATTCACTCTTTTCCTGCCTCACTTTTACCTTTGCTTGCTGTTTTTCTTTTCACCATCTGACACATTAACAATCTGCAAAGCACAAACGTATCCTGTGACAGTCGTGCACATCAGTTTTCCAGAACGTGGGCTCAGACCTCACCAAGAATACATACTTCTTTACATTCCATAGCTATCATATGTTCATATGGGTACATAAAGAAGTATGTGCACCAAGGAGGTAATCTTAGATATGAAATTTTCTCACCTCTTTCCAAGGTCAGGAAGTTAGGAGCAGAACATTTTTCCTCACCGTTCTCTCTCTCCCAAGTATGGTAGTCTGCACTGTAAGGTGACTTTGAGTGTAAATTCAGTTCAACACTCAAGGCTTTCCTTTTGGTTGCCATGTAAGGCTGAACAGCCAGTCCCCACGCCCCTGAACATAACAGAAGTTTTAGAGTCCATACCATAGTCGACTGTCCCAGTGACCCCTGCTGTCCTCCAGGCAACTGGGAGAAACCAGGAGGCTCTGAGGGAGGAATAGAGGCTTTTTTTTCTTTCTTTTTTTAAGGCGGTCAAAAGGTGGCCTTTTTCTCTTTCCAAGAAAAATGTTGAGGAGGTAGATTTAAG
>VURO01020579.1:64075-79755 GCA_015108175.1 Pelvicachromis taeniatus
TGGGTTTTGGTGGGTTTGGTGTTTGGGGGGTGGGTGGTGTGGGGTGGGGGGGGGGGGGGGGGGGGGGAGAGGGTGGGTGGGGGGGGGGGGTGGGGGGGGGGGGGGGGGGGGGGGGGGGGGGGGGGGGGCTAAAATCCATGTGGACCACAGCAACTCCCCAGCCCTGTTTCACCTCTTCCTGCATCCTCTTCCTCTCCGTACTTTTTCTTTCTACAAAGCCTTGATTTTTTTTCCTCCCTTTTTTTTTTAATGATAAGAAGAACAAGAGAAGGAGAAGGGGAGGGAAAAAAGCCCAAAGGTGTTCTCTGGTTAAGTTCTGTCCCAGTGCTGCTGCTGATGCTGCTGCAGAACAGCATAGTCCTCTCCCCCTTTCGACTACGCGTCTCACAGGCAAACCATGCGGTTAATAACTGATTGCATCCGAAGAAGAGAGCGCAAAGAGAGACAGGACGGGGGAGACATCAAGGCCCGTCAGGGGTAAACTCCGTCCAAAAGCGATGGAAGAGCATATATTACCTGTCAGATCAGTTTCTTATCTGAGCCGCTCCTCCTCTCTTCCCCTTTCCTCTCTTCCTTCTTCCCGTAGTGAAGAGAGCCATAATGACCTAGAGAGCGCTCCAGCTGCTGCAGCCATCGTGTGTGCCGGGTGCACGCCTGACTCGCTGAATCAGCTTCTATGATTGGGGGGAGGAGGAGGGGTGTTGGCGGGGCGGGTTGAGTGCCAGAGTCAGGGAGGGGGGGAGCAGTGGGCATACACACATGCACGCACATTCCCACACACAAACACAAGTCATACCTTTAGAGGAGGAAGACGTAGAGCTGACATGAAGAGATGCTATTTGAGAGGAAGAAAAAAAGGGGGAGAAAAGGAGGGGTGGAGTGAAAAAAAAAAACTGCAGCACTGTTCTCTCCATCATGTGCATTCTGAGGGGGAAGAGCTGGGAGGATGCCCTGATCGGTGGATGAGGCAGAAAGTGTACCAACCGTACTCCCACCCTGCCTTTTTCTTATTCCATCGACACAAGCGCAGCCCCACAGCTTTATTCTGCTCCTAAAATGCGCTTTTATTATTCAGTGGAACTTTATACACAGCAGGTTAGATGAGGGGAGTTTACTGAATGTTTGAAAGCGGAATTGGGATGGAAGTATTTACAAAAATAAATAAAAAATTGGAAGAAGAAGAAGAACAGCAGGCTGTGCCTCTGCGGTAGAAGACAGCTGTACTTTTAATAGTTGCTTGTGATCCATGCAAGTTTGATTAGCATTGTCGGAGACGAGAGCTGGAGGATGTTGCAATATCACAGCGTATACACTCCAGTGCATTGCAAGGGTCACCTTTGTGTGGGGAGTGGATCAAATTGAGATGCTGCTGCAGTTAGGAGGAAGATCACAGTGGCAGCAAGTTGGGGGACAAGGGGACAACTGACCAGTGGCTCCACGTCGTGGAGGGCTACGCTAAACGGTTAGCACTTTGTGGGAAGAGAAGCATTCGAAACATGTCTTGGCCCCGTTTTGCCGGTCTGCTCCTGTGTCTTGTCTCACCACCTCCCTGACCATATTTAGTCAAGCAGTGCAAAAAATAGTTCCCCCTCCACTCCACTCCACTCTTCTCTCCTCTCCACTCTCTCCATATCCCCCCCTCAGCAACTGTTGGCTGCAGGCTCCGGGAAGCCTCCCCTCCAGCTCCCAGCCTATCGATTCCACGGGCCTGAAGTGAGAGAGAGACGCGTTAGTCCAGCTAGCCCCTGCTACCATTTGCTGCGCTATTTTTAGTAGCTCCAAATAAAGTGGTCTCCCGTGCTTCCACTTTTGTATTCTTGAAACCTTCCCCTTTCCCCGCTTTATATCCTTACCACCACCACCTCCTCTGATACCACCCCCTCACTTCCCCGTGTCCTTTTGACCCACCCACACTCTTTATCATTGTTTTTTGTTGTCTTTCTTTTTTTTTTTTTTTAAATAGATGTAGAGCAAGCTGACTATGGTTGAGCTTCTTACTTCTCACCGCTATACTTAGAATAACTGCAAAATTCGGAGGAGTAAGGCTGAATGTGTAGCGCAGAGATTAGACAACAGGAAATATCGTTGTTTATCTATTTATATATTTATATGTACCGTTCCTGGCAGTGCAGGAAGACAAGTGGAACCCTTACCTCTGAGGCTCTGAAAAGTTTGTGCTGCTTTTTTTTTTCTTCTTCTTTTTTTTCCTCTCATTAATTTTCAAGTGTCTTTTTCAAGCTTTCCCGAGGCGCGACCACAGAAGAATCTATTTAATTAGTTGGTCTCATCATGGTGCACATCTATACTGTACGGAAGCACCGTCCTCAGTGCCCTCCTCTCTTTTTACCCTCTGTTCTTCTCTGTTTTAAACTTCCAGATTCTAGCCTCCCACTGGTACCTCCACGAGTCCTCTTACTCTCCCCACCTGCATTTTAACAGTAAAAAGCCGAACGTTAAGAAAGCGAATGTTTTTGCATTCCACTGCCTTCTCACGAGGCAGAAAGATTTCACACAGTTCGCTAGTCCTTTATTTGATAAGCTCAGTCACTCTTCTCTCAGTCGCAGTTACATCTCAGACCCTTTTCATTGTGGAGATAATTCTGCATAGATTTAAGTGTGCAATATAAGTAATGTATTGGCACTGCAAATGATAGCTTTTCAATTTAAAGAAATGACCATTTTGCTGGTTAAAATGGATTCCAAGCTCAGAATTTGACCATACACGACCAATCAAGGCCGGGAATTGCAGTTAGATAAATGACTGCCCCACAGTCTCTCTGTTTGCAAACCACTTCAAATTGAATAAATGGTAATTTCAGCCTTTTTATGTACTCTGTTTACATTTACACACAGTTAATGCACTTACCGTTCATGCACGTCTGGGCTTGTGTTTTCATTCTCTCCCCTAAGTTGGTTAAGGTTTTTGTGGCTTCTAACAAACTCCGCCGAGGATGCCCTTGTGTGTTATGTGTATCCCCCCTCCTTTGGGTCTCCTCTCTGCCTGTTCCAGCTACCCAACCCACCAGTTTAATCTCAATTACATCCCGACATCCCTCCTGCCCCGAAACTCTGCAGCATGGCTTATATCTTCCCTCCATGATGAATAGCACAGGGCTGAATGTTTAGCTGAGCAGTTAATCGATCAATAAGAAAAGGGTCTACTAATGGATGTGCTTTGTTTCACTGGATGAAGGGGTGGGTGCGCTTGTTCTCTTCATGATTACCAGTTAGGACATATCGCCACTCAAAAGAAATACTACTTGTAAAATACTACAAAAATTATTCAGCACGTGTTAAACACAAATGCAGTATTTGATTACATCTGATAAGTAAAAAATAGTTTTTCTGTATTTCCTTTTTATATAGTACAAACATAAAGGTGTAAACACTTTCTTTTCTTTTTTTAAAAAAATATTGTGATATTAAATTACACCAACAAAGTTAGGTCAAGTATATCGTTATAGCGCAGTACTGGTAAAAACACAAGGCCTCATGAAAGCCTCAGTTCACTTCAGTTCCCTCCAGCAGTCATCTGAAAATTATTTAAATATTAGAGAGAACTTCAGCAATCAAGTGGTCGTCTATGAGCAAGCACTTGGCATTTGTGGGAACAAAGAACTCACTTTTAACAGGAAGAGATATCTGACAGAACTGGGCTAAGCCATTTGCAGAGTCCAGCTGAGGGTGAGGAGAAAGAGAAGAGAAAATAGGCAAGGATGAAAAAGTATGAAAAGGCCCCCAGGTGCCTGAGCCTGTAGCAGCATAACTAAGGGATGGTTCAGGGCCATAGTGGGATGATGATTTAGCACAACAGGCAATGTAAGACCTGCAGTTAACTTGTTAATGTCTAGTCTGTTGCATTCAATACATGAGTGTTTGTCAGTTTTTGAGACTTCTGCATCAATGTGATATCCCCTACCCTCCTAAAAGAAAACTCCTAAATAAGTTGTAAAATATTTTTTAAGCAACAAATTGCAAAAACAAAAAAAGCAGTATGTAGCAAATATGACACAAATTGAAACTCATATATGCAAATTCTGATTTATTCATTTTTTATTGTCAGAAGTTCAATAAACACTCCATTACTGGACTTTCATGTAGACTGCATTGTTGCTTGTTAGGTGAGATGCAATGCAAAAACAAAATAATCGATGTCCCCATCTTTTAATTGTCTTTTGATGACTGTTAGGCAAACATTTTTCTTTTAAATTCAATATTAGTGTCACTAGAGGGAATCAGAATCAGTTATATTCCTGAAGAGAAAGTTGCAGTGATCTGTTGTCATTTTGAATTTATGTATTTATTTCTCAGCTCTGTAACATACTGGCAACGTGTCCAGGGTGTATCCTGTCTTTTGCCCCATGACAGCTGGTATAGGCACCAGCACTTCATGACCCTGAATTGGATAAGCAGAAGAAAACTGGTGGATGGATACTTCTTTCCAGTCAGTGTTAGGAAGAGCTTTTGCACCTAGTGTGGTTCCAGCTTCACAGGGTGTATCAAAAAGAGTCATCCAATTTCTAACATACTGTTGGATGATTCTTTTTCATACACCCTGTATATAGAAACGCTTGTGGAATGAATGTCTCTTAATAAGCGTTATGTATTTTAGGTTCGTTCTTATAATGCTCAATCCTTACGAGAGCTCATTTATCAGTTTACCTAAGTGAGAGGCAGGTTTTCTCCTGGATCAGGAAGTTTTGCACTGGGAATTCTGGTTAGTTTGTTTTGATGGTGTAACATCTGCTTTTTCTCTGAGCTTCAAGCTGGCCAGGAAGTTTTTGTTCAGTCTTTCAGCATATCTTAATTTCACCTTTCTGTGTACCTTTGCACCAGAGAACATCATATGGGGATTAAAGGTGCTTTTAATAAGTTGAGTTTGTGCTTTTTAAGTAAATCTCCATGCTCCTTTTCCATGAGCCTGGGCCTTCCTTGTGGTTATGTCTATATTAAGCTGTCCAAATACAGGATGATTTGCATCCACATTAGTGTTTTCACAGAGATTTATGCCTCCGTGAAAGTGACAGCGACAGCCGTATCCAGAGGAATTATGTTTTTGGGTTGTCCATTCGTCTCTTTCTCAGGTATGCAAAAAATTTTTTTAGCCAATTTTACACAAACGTTGGCTTTGGCTTCACTTATGCTGTGAATTCTCTTTTGGGATTTGCGCTTTTGTAAAAATCTCCCTTCCCTCTCCTCTCCTCGCCTCTACTGTAAATACCTAATTGTCCTGTGTTTATTGTTCTCATTTGTCACTATTGCGCCCAAAAAAAAGAAAAAAAGGTCACCCTACAACAACCATAACACAGGTGGCAGCATCATGACAGAAGACGTCGAGGATATCTTTTGAAATTTGGAAACATTTGGCTGGGAAATATCCTCAGAGAACACTTTGGAGAAGATTCAAGACTTTGTTCATCAGTCCACTCTGGCACTCATCCCCTGATCGTTACTGGGCTTATTTTAAGTCATTACTATGTGAAAGGTCTGTTTAGCCTATCCACACTGTTACACCACACTGGCCCTTTTCAGATTTACACCCTCTGGGGATGGCTTTGTGAAAGCTCAGTTTTCAGGCGGATAAAAAATGCTGATTTAGTTTAGACAAAGTGGTTAAACACAGTAAAGATTAGATTTTAACCATCTTAATTTCGACGTACCTCAACATCAGTGCCTCTCCTCTCCCTCCTCCTACAGCTCCCCGCTTTTGTATTCTGTCCCCCCACACCCGCCTGCCTCCTTTTCCCTTTACACAGTGCATCATTTGAAGAGGTGAGGCTGTTGAGCGCTTGGAGGAATAAAAGTGATTTATGAATAGGGCCAACCTACCTGAGTGCTGGAGGGGGGAAGCCAGTGGCAGTCAGCTTCTCTGATCCAGTAGCCCATTGTTCCCTTCAGCCTCACTGCAGGGGAAGTTCCTCTGCCTCTCTGATCTTTTACCGTGGCTTACCGGTGCCACATTTTTTACCAATAAGTGACTCACAAACCCCACAGATACCTTTGCACAAATGCCTGTGATCCACGGCCATTTTTTTTATCCTCAATATATAGCTTATGATCTCTTTTTTTTTTTTTCTCTACATGGAGGGATGCAAATAACCCATGCACTGGGTTTATTGTTGTGCTTGGCCTAACCTGACAACAATTACACTTTTCTGATTTTAAACGTGTTTATTTCTGTGGATTGTAAAAGTTAATACAGGTGAGAACAACCAGCTGCATCAGAAAATTAGGCTTACCCCGACTTGAGAACTTCTGCAGACACAAAGCTGATTTGGCGTTTGAGAACAGCATGAAAACTTTGGCACAAACTTTGCAGAGGTATTACCTAATCATGACAGTCACATAATTTTGTAAAAATTAGGGATCTTTCTTAGACACAGTGATGCATCTATTAGTGTTTTCAGTTTTATCTGCCATTTGCCATGTCCAATCAGATGTACACAGTGATATTAGATCATTCCTGCTTGTGGGATGTTGGTGGAAATGAGCCTATTTATAGGTGGGCAGCTACGGTTCATTAAAAGATAAATCAACACTGCGACATTTCAACGTAAACCTAGGAATCCACACCATGCACACTGCACCTTAGTTTCAGCTGCTATTCCTGTATTTTGTAATTATTTAGGCCTTTATTTTATTTTATTTTATTCTTTTGGTTGTCCATTTAGGCTCTGCATTGTGTCACTGTATCCTATTCAATAATTAAGTTACTGAAGTGAGAAACCATCAGAGATGTAGTAGAGTGACTGGTTCATGCAGCGAGGCTGGGTACCACTTTGCTGCAGCGTGCACTGTGAATTACTTGCAAAGTCCCCCAATTGTCCACCTCTCTATGAGCTGGGACCACTCCCAACAGATCAGCCAGAGGACATGCTGATACAAGCCCCAATCCCCCTATGACCAATCAGAACGCCCACACTTCCTCCTAGGGTTGGGCCAACAGTGGCTCTGAGCCAATAGATAAGCTCAGCCATGCTGTAATGCTCTGTCTGTCCTGTGGCATGCTGAAACATTGAGTCCTGGCTGCTATGTTGCTATAGCACATGCAGGGAGAGGGTTGGGGGTAGCGGAGGGAGGGAGGGATGGATGGATGGATGGATGGATGGATGGAGGGGGAAGAGAAGAAATGAGGGATGGAGGGAGGGAGAGGTACAGCCCATACGGAAGGGACTCAAGGACATAAAGAGCTTTTGGGAAAGTGACTATAGCATGCAAAGAGAAATGCTTGCATTGTGAAGCCATTGTACTAACTGATGGAATTTTTTCCCCTTTTTGCCCACTTGCCAAACCTAGAAAGAGCAGGATTTATTTGTGGCACTTTAAGTGCCTCAGCAATGCAGGTAATAAATATGACAGAGCAAGGTGATATACTTTCACAGCGCAGCTGTCAGACATCTTTAATATTGTCTCCACCACTTAAAAAACTGGTGTAGTTTATCTATTTACTTGATGTATTGGAATAAGTAATAGAATTTATTTGTGCATTAGGTGACACTTTAACGCCAGTGATTTCACATTGGTTTGTGTTTTTAAGAAACACTTGAGTTTTGCTGCTTGTTTCGTAGTTTAGTGAAAGCATGTAAAACATACTGGAACAGTTCAAGCTTTATATAAATCGCTGCATTAAAAAAAATTATTAATTTTTTTTACAAAAAGTCAAATTTCATAAAACTTGGTAGAGAGGTGAAGCATCAGCAAAGTATGCTGATATAAAATTTTTGTTGCAGCTCCTTTTTTAAATGTTTAATAGGCATTGGGTTCAATTATGTTAATATCTTCCTGCCGTCTGATAACTGAATGAGGTTTTCAGAGAGCCAGAGTTACACAGATAACCAAACATTTTACATTTCTTAAACTTTATCGTTTATCAAAATTCTACTAGTATCATACAGTGAATATCATTATCATCATCCTAGATTGTGGTTGGGAATGCCACAATAATATTTTTTTAGGATTCAAATTCATATCCCTGAGACAGTACTGAACATCAGTCTCTAAGACAGATGTAATTATTATGTGTTGTTAAATGTGCTTCATCTTTGCTTAGCTTTCCATGTCCAGTTAAGGTATACAATTTTTTTTTTTTCTTCTTCTTCTTCTTCTTCTTTTTTTTAATGGGTATTCGTAATCTTAATGTACTCCGAGGGACACATTCAGGTCAGTATTCAGATCAAAACGAACCTTAGCTGTTGAATAATGCAGGCCATGTTACCTTGGTAACCCGTATGGACACTGAAGTCAATGGCTCCATGTAAATGCAGCACGACAGGTCAGATGGGATAAGAAGTTCTGTTAGTTTATGTCTCCTGGTGTGTTTGTGCATGTGGCTGTGTGGATACTCGCGTGATGCTTGCATGCTCAAGAAAATTGGCTTTCATTTTCTGGAGGGGAAAAAAAAAAAAACATTATTGGGATTAGGCAGAGTAGCCTGGAAAATTGCTGTAGAAAACCTTCATTGCAGTATCTGCAATGAATCATGAGCCTGGATCTGTGGGAATGTGTTGACATTCCCACAGATTACATATGTGTGTAATGTACAGTACATTCATATAAGCTGTATTTTCCCTCCATTAACAAGTTGGCTGTTAGACATTTTCTGTGCTGCTGTGGAACATATGGCCTGTTGTCTCAGTGCTTAGGGAAGGCAGTAGCTGATACAATGTCCTTTGATCCCCATTATTTTCCACTGCAAACAATAGATTGTAATTACCAAACTCCTCCTACAGCCACAGCGTCGTCTCCTGCTCATGTGTCTATAAGTAAAAATGCCGAAGAAGTCAGACTCATCTGCTGCAGCACTGCAGTTTGTTTGTGTCACTTTGGATCTGCTCTGCCAATTACTGTGGTAGAAAAATTGATGGCGCGTTGTCATCATTTTGCCATCATGCTTGAGGGGAAATGCTGTCAGGTTTCCACTAATACAGCTTAAACCATAGAGAAATGAGTGTTTCAGGGGAAATGTGGGGCTTATGTATTTGTGACATGGTTGTAGGCATAAAAAGGTGGGAGGTGGGGTCGGGAGTCAGGAGTGATTTAAGGTGCTAGATTTTCCCTGAGCCTGTAGATCATGGGGGCCTCACAGACTGTCCTCCCATACAGTGACAGTGGCCGGCTGATGAGTGGCTGTCGATCGAAGGACTTGCAGAGTGGCCGAATTCTTCACCTCTCTGCAGAACTCATAGCCAGTCACTCGTTTCTATTTACTGCTTTGAGCCTGTATCTGGAAAGGCTTGTAGTTAATTGTACCAAGCAGAAGTATGTCTAGTTTTGGCTGAAAGTAAGTGTGAAATAAGTGAAATAAGCTTTATAATTAAAGCATGACCAGTATCTCAGTCACAGCAAAATAATTGCTAATCAGGAATGAAACACTGGGCTCACAGATTGTGCAGTGTAGATGCTGCTGAGTGAGAGAGCTTTAGCCTAAACATTTGAGAAGCATTCAAATGGCAGTATTGTTATATCATGACACAGAATGGGGAGGGGCCCTGGCAACCACTGGTCAACTAGAGAAAAACGTGCATTCACTGACCGCATAGTGAGTAGTTGTTGACAGTCGCTAAAACGAAACAAAAGCTTCCTACAATCGCTTTAGTCGTTAGCAGATTGCTGCAGTTTCTTGTAGCATTGAAAATGTCCACTAGTCAAACTAGTCGCTGAGCATTAGTGAACCGTAAACGGAGACGTTTCACTTTCAACGTCACACTTGCTAGTGACAAAAGCAATCACAAGGAGGGTTATGATGGAGCACCTAGCTTGCCAGCTAGTTGGGGAATATGCTTATTTGCTAGCAACCACCAGATCCCAGGTGGGGCTCCAATCAATCTGTGGGCCTGGCTGGGTCATTGAGGCCTAACACGAGCAAGTTAAAGCTGCAAGAGAGCGTTTTTGTTTTCAAGGTTTACTATACGTCCATGTCAATATAACCGGCTATGTTAGGGATGCACCAATATACTGATAAATATCAGCGTTGACTGTTATACTTGTTTAAAACATATGTACCATCTTGGATTTTCATAGGACATCCTATCCTACATGTAGTAAAACAGGCCCAAAACCATGATACTAACACCATGCTTTTCATAGATGGTATAAGATTCTTCTGGTGCAATGCGATGGTTTTATCATTCCCAAATCTGTTTTAGGATTCAAAATATAATGGTTTATACAATCCCTTAAAAAGTGACATATCCCTGGTTCGATCTCAGAAGGAGACACAAATCCCTCTGGGGTTGCTCAAAGAAGGGCAAAAATCTGCCAAATGGAGCTTCCTGGTGTGGCGACCCCTTGTGAATAAGGGAGCAGCTGAAAGTAGCTTCTGTTTTAAACAGAAAAAAGATCCATTGATATGTCAAAGGGTTTGAATCCTCATCGAGCTTTCCATCATTTCCATTTTATAGACTTTTAACAAGTCACTTCTAATATTTTCACCAGACATTTATCCCTGTGCAGAACGGGGCTATTTGTAAAATTACATAAGGCACAGAAAAGTTACAGAAACATATTTAATTCTTTTTTTCTTTTTTAACCACTGTGCATACTGTTTGTGCGATTTGTTTTAGCTATTCTGATGTTTTTCCAAGTGCTAACATTTATGGATGCATTCTCTCTCCAGCACACTTTTTACTTGAGGGTTTTCGCTTTATCACCGGCAGGATTAAAGTAAACATATAATTACATTATTTCAGCAAAATTCCCTCCATGTCCAAAAAGGAGTGGATTGGGGGTTCTTCCATATGATTTGCCAGTCACTCTTTTATATTTCAATGTTGAGTTCTTCTTCCCAGCTTCCCTTTATAGATGCGGTTGAATTTTTAGTATTCATTAACAATCCATAATAAAATGATGGTCTAATTCTTATTGCACTTCCTTTATATGCTTTATTCATTTAAATTATATAATTTGCTTCCATTGAGGGCTATCAGAGGAAGTCATGCCTACCAAGATCGCATTTTTCCTTCATGATTTGGACACATTGTTAGGCTTCAAGTTGTTTTCCGGAATATTCAAATTTTTTTTCAAACACATGGTTTTAGTAACATTTCCATTTGTGTAATTTGTTTCACATTAAGTGAACCTTTTTTTAAACCTTTTTTTCCATTGCATTTGTCAGTCAATTATTTTAATAGGTTTTTAATCAGTAGGTTAATATAATTTTTTTTCTCCCTGCTGTCCAAATACTTGCACTAGTAATATTCACTGGAATCTGTTAGTTATGGTCCCGGTCTATCCAAGCATATGAGGGTAAAAAGTGGTGTTCAATAATTATATAGATGTTTTATAAGTAATGACGTTATTGAGCCATTCTCTGGTAAGTGTAAGTATGATTTAGATGTCTCTTTGGTCTTAATATAATCTGCATGTCCTTGCATCTTCTTTTATGTCATTCTTCCCTTGTTAAGTAAAAGGATGTGTATTATGACTATTATGGCTTGTGCAGCAATGAAAATTAGGCTTTTTCAAGGTGCTGAGGAGAATGAAGTGCTAAGGAAGAGGAGCATGGGAAAATAATTGGGTCATCTCGAACCAATGGGATATTAACGCACCATTGGGCTTCTCTGACTGTCTTGCTGTCCCTTTTTTTATTTTATTTTTTCATGACTTGCCATGAATCAGGGCACTCTGTATCACCAGGTGATTTACGGCTAATTAAAGCTAAGCCTTTATAGACCACACCTACTGCCCAAATGGACAGAAAACTGAATTGGAGATGTTTCAAAATGCACCTCTTGTCACCTGGACAACCTTCAAGGCAGCAGCAATACTATAGCGATTACCAAAACATCAGAGAAATGCATGCCTTTCCTTCCTGGTTTATGCAAATAGTCCGTAATAAAAGCATGCTCACTCAGGGGCCTCAGGTAGAGGCAGGCAGGGGAAGGTCACATTGTGGGGAAAATTATTCTCTTCACGGCATGGTAATGAAAGCTTTTTTTATCGAGCGGAGCCAGTTAGGTTCTTGTCCCCAGCTCTCTGCTGCACTGCTGGTCTGGACGCTACCTGTGTATATTTACTCTGTCCACAGCAGGATGGCACATACCTGTGGGGATGGTCATGACAAAGTGAACTTGTATCTAATTGCATGTGTGGGTGTGGCGATGGCCGTGATGAACTTTGAGGGTTATATTTGCATTTAGAATATCAGCTACTTGAATTACTGTCATTGAAGATGCACACATACAAGGCATTAGAAGCATGCAGCATACCAGTCAAGCAGTCTCTCTCAGTAAGCATGTTTTAACATCACTGAAGCAGTTTTATGACTCTTCCCCCTACCAAATGCTGGTGAGTTGGGGGATCTCTCACACATGATGAAGAGCACCTCCCTGCTCGGAGTGGGAAGGGGAGAAGTGGGTTTTCCATTTTGGCAGTAGTGTGCTGCATCTGCGGATGATTTGTCAGGTAGTGGGTCCACTATTTCAAGGGACCTGAAGATATTGATCCAGTCCTCAATGAGCTGACACCTCATGTATCGTGTGAACTTGCCTCTCCTGGAAAGGCTATTCCAAGAAGGACTTGGGAGGGGGAAAGAACCCTACTGTAAGGTAGAAAGGAATGCTACCAGTTCAGCTCTGCTGAGGCAGTTTTAAAAAGGCTGGGCAAATAACATTTTTTCACAAAATGCATTGAGTTAAAGGTTTGCTTATCAGCCTTTTCCAAACGCTTTACAGCTGTATTACATGGTCTTGATTGGCAGGTGCAGTTTGCTCGGTTGTCATACAATCCATTAAATTTCCTTTACCTGATGTGGATAAAAACAGATCAATTTGTGTTCCTGAAACTGTTGGAAGCTTTGCAGAAGTAGACTTTTTCCTTGGATTTTATTTCAAGGCCAAGAATTTCCTTTGATACAGAAGTTTTGGTGAAGGTACTGGGACAGAGTTTTTGCAGCCATATTCTTTGGATCTGTGTGTTTCAACCATATAAACACTGTAAGATTTGCGAGACTGATCTTTTTCATTAATAGCTGCATAAAGCAATTTTATTTTCTCGAAGCAGGTGGCACCTTTTGGTGACTCATTTCCGATGCAGAATTGGGATCTTTTTCTTGGGCTTGAAGCCTTATTTAACAGGTGACGGTATGCCAAACACGTCTCCCACATCAGAGTAACCATATGTTTGTGCGCAGCCATTAATCTCAGACTGGATGTTGACTGTTCCTGTTCTGCCCTGTCCTACCCACGTTATTGTCCCCTGACTCTCACTTCCTGTTGTAATAACGGCTACTGACCACCACACAGATGGCTGTCAGCCAGGCGAGGGCGGCAGAAGGGCCCTGTCGACCCTCACACTCACACCAGCAATTGCGTGCGCACACACTTCCTCTGTCTTACATGCAATGACAAATGCCAACACACACAAAGCTGAGGGCATCAGAGAGTGTCCCAGTCAATGACAAATAGCAGCCAAAGACAACAAGACCCAGTGTGGCGTTCCTGAGGGACTCTTTGAGATCTCTCACAGGGTGACCTAGTTTCACCATGTACCCCCTTATCCCCTATATACTAGCATACCCTTTCCCATATTCACCCTAGCATTGTTTTATAAGGTTCAGTCATCAGTTAAACTCACTTATGTTAATGTAAACTCCCAGGTCAAGTCATTCTTCTCCTCAGTAAAACCTCTGCAGCCTGGGCTGGTCAGAACCGCTTTTTTCTCCTCATTCCCTCCTCTCAGCGTCCGACCTCATCAGCTAACACGCAGTTTCTCCTATACTCCCCTCAGTCGCTGCTAGCACCACTCGCCCCAGAGATAAAAACACAACTTAAATTTATTTCTCGATTTTCAATTCAAAGTCTTTTTTTTTTTTCTGCTTTTACAGCAAATAGCTTAACTGCATTGCAGCAGTGCCAGTATGGGGCATTAATATTAATGTCCTCCCATTTCACCCAGCGTGGCAGGGGAGCCTGTCAATCTAGACTTATGTTGGAGGGGCTCCTTACGCCAGCGAACACCTGCCCCAGCGCTCAAGCGCCTGATTCGGACGCTAGAAGGTGCCACTGTGCCCCTGTATTAAAGCCAGTGTGTATTCATTGGCTGGTTTTTCCATAGATGGTGGATATTTCCAGCCAATCAAGATTGTGCGAATGTTCTGCCAGTAGGAGTGAGAAAATGGGTAAGAACAGGGGCTTCATGTGGGACAGTTTTGCCCTTGATTCTGGTGGGAACTTGTGGTTTAGAAAAATGCAGTGCGTCCCTATGTAGCTGATTCTTCACCAAGGCTAAAAGATGTTGTTTTGAACCACTGGGAACAAGTTTTGTGTTGCAGCTTCAGGCGATAATCTTATGTGGCAAAATCTTTTCTTGAATGATTTGCTTGTTTAAGCCTCAACTCTTACCCAGCGGGTGGGCCACGGATGAAATTCCTCAGAAGTCCCCTATGAGATGTAAAATCTACAGTATGTAAGCAAATACGTCTTTGTAACAAAGGGGACACGTTATGAATGTGAGATTAGGCAGAATGGGTGCGGTTGCTATCACATTTAAGCAGTGCTCCTCTGCATTAAGTGGTTGAAGATGGCTGCAAGCAATGCAGGTGTGTGTGTGTGTTTGTGTGTGAGAGGGTCTGTGCAGTGAGAGAGAGAGAGAGAGAGAGAGAGAGAAAGAGCAAGGGAGACTGGGATCAGTGTGCTGCGCTGTTCATCACTGCAGCAGTACGCCAGCCCTGAATCTCTGTCCGTACAGAGGTGCTGACTGCCTGCCCCGTGCCTCTCTGCTTTCCTCAAGAGGGTGTGCTGATGATGCTCTCTTTCATTATTCCGGTGGGAGGGAGGCGAGCTATTGGTTTAGCAAAAAAAAAAAAAACCTGCAGAGAACCAGCCATCCTGTTCACGTTTAGACCAAAAGCTTGCTAGATTATAGGGTTTTTTCTAACAGTTGAGCGTTTTCACGGACGAGTTTTGACTGTGGCCTTTCCTGCCCTGTGCCGGAGCCCATTGCCTCATTTTACTGTTTGAGATACTGTTTACAGTGCACACTGGTCAGTCGTATCACAGAGTCAGAGTCAAACTGGCCGTTTCTTTTTTGTCGCATTTTAAAGATATGCCCTGCATGCGTATTCAGGGTTAAACAAGGTCAGAAGTGTTCCCCCCAGCGCTGCTGCCGCTGCCTTAACGCTGACTGAAGGTACACTGTGTACCTAACTACAGACAAGACACAAGAAGAGTTCAGGGATGGGGCTTTTCTAAATGTAGTTATATATTTCTTTGTATGTGAACAAAGTGAGTGGATGCACTGTTTGCACAGTAAAAGCAGGATTGTGTCTCATTTGAGCGTTTAGTATTTCTCTCTTCTGTATGCCCATGGGCTAGAGCAGGAGCGAAGTTAGGGTCAAGAACAGAGCGATAATGAATGAGGTGAAATACATATTTAAGTAAAACTGCCATACTGTGAAACCTGCTTTGTTTAATTGGAAGAAGGCTGCTAAGACATTATTATTATTACAACACTGTTAATTACAACTTTCTAAGTAAAATCTACATATTTTGACTTCAGCGTAGATTTTCCTCTAATTTCATTCTCTGACTTCAGTGTTCTCCTGTCTTTGTAGTTAATACACAGTGGAAATATGTATGTGCTGCTCTGTCTTTCTTTAATGACACTGTGGGGAGTGACAGTAGCCCCCCCCCCCCCCCCCCCCCCCCCCCCACCCCCCCCCCCCCCCCCCCCCTTTCCCATCA
>VURO01020579.1:95915-107376 GCA_015108175.1 Pelvicachromis taeniatus
AGTAAATTGTTGACAGACATGAGCAGTTTTATTTTTAACCACTGGCACAATAAAGATAAAATGTCTTCATGTTTGTCAGTTTATAGTTGTTGTTAAAGAAATTAATTAAAGTCATTCAAATGGCGCAATATATGATACAATTCTTCACATGTTTTCATGTGTTTATATGGTGGCGGCGGTGTGGGGGGTGTACCTGCAAGCTCCACCTTAGACAGTAAAGCCATAAACTCTACCTCAGATCCTTCCTCAAAACATATAGGCCCCCGACGTGCTGATTGCTTTATTGATATCGATCTGGGCAAAGTGTCGAACCGCTTGTTCATCTCCATCAGAAGCGGGTAATCGGTATTTATGCAATGGGACTCCTCCCATAAATGCAGGGGGGAGGTCAGCACAAACACCTGAATGAAACTGAGTCCTGTAGGTGTAAGGGGATAAGGGAGCAGGAGGCTCAGTGCCAGTTTATTAGGCTCGCTGTATTAACACTAAATAACCGAAACACGTGTCCGCTGTGAGCCTTCACAAATACATCCATAAAAATAACCAGGCAAGGTTTAAAACCCAATCAATAACCCATGCAGTGGACCGCGCAGAAAGGTAGTTTATTGAAAATGTCAAATCGGTATGACAGAACATGGAAAACGGTAAATGTAGTCTAGAAAATGCAACAATCTATAGAAATATCGTCATAAAACGACTGCTGTGAGGACATAATCACTTAAGAAATGAAGCTTTACGACCCTTTTAAGCAACACAAGTCAATACAAGTGAGCTCAATATAATCCAGTATACTAAAAATGAAATGACATACAGCTGTAATAGCAGTCGCTGTAAATGATAACAGCAGATTACAGGAAACAAGTCAATAGTAGCTTTTCATTTAAATGTTATTGGGCTCTCCAATTCGCTTTCCTCTGTTTTTCACATCTTCCCTTTCTTAACCTTGAACTGTAAGTCATCGCCAGCAACTGTATTTAAATCGTTTGCCACTAAGAGATTATTCATGCCCATTCCTAATCTTAATTTGATGTAACGTTAGAGAATTTGCCTATATTAACCCAAAACTGGAAAAGTTTGCCGCTATATCACATCCTTGTGTGATTTAATTACAGTTTATTAGGCGTCGAGGTGCTACACATTCACAGCTGCAAGTTGAGCACTCAGAAGGACATAAATACTGATTAATGGCAGTTGACATTGCATCAGCTGCAAATGCAGGCGTTTGTGCAGGCGTTGCATATCATCTCAGTAACATTTGATTCCTTGCTACCTGAAAAAATTAACGCGAGGCTTTAAACTCTGTAAAAATTTACCAAACATCCTGCGGCTTTTGACCTATTGGTCTTAGCCCACTCTTGTGCCGTCCTTATCATCGCAGCACGATTGGAAACTGGAGCCGTCGAGCCACATTTACAGTGCAAATGTTATCGTTCCAGTGACACTTTAAACAGTCTTTATCAATATATAGTCATTCAAGGTTTATGAGCTTTGATAAAATGCCACTAGCCAGCAGGGTCATTACGCTGTGTAGCTACAAGGTGTCATTTCAGATTACAATTATTATTATTTTCTGCAGAACATCTGGAACGAGCTGATGCTCACGAGTTTAAGATAAACGCTCGGTGGGTCTAGAGAGCAAAAGATATTGATTTCCCCCCCTCAGGAAGAGCAGTGTGAGGGCAAACTACGGTGTGAGTTTGGCAGAACCTTATCGGCCTATTATCTTTAAAACAGTGGGTTATCATAATTGCTTACTTAATAATTCTATAAAACCGTGGCGCTGCAACCTTTGCCTGGGTAGTAAACTGTCAAGTGCTCAGATTGAAAAGATTCATGATGAGGTTAGAAAAGCTGCAAAGATTAACAGGCCTAGAATTTCAAATCAAGTAAAAATGGGTCAAAGTACATCCAGAATTTGTGATTAAATTGATTAACTAAGGCACACACATGGCTAAACCTTTCAAAGAGGGATTATATTCACGTTTCAAGCTACTTCAATTAATCATTAAACACTACAAGCATCAAATCAGGGCAGCTAGTAAATTCCTCTAATAAAGAATGAGCTCAAACACTAAGGGTGACTTCAGATGTGATTAGTTTCAGGGCATTACAAGCGCGCTGAACAATGGGGTAGCCGTACTTCATCAACAAGCGCAGATCTCAACACACTGTGAACCCTCAGCTAAGCAAACAAGGCGGTGTTGGCGTCGCTGTCCTCCCGCACGCTGCCAGGTGAGGCTAGGGGGTAGAGTGGGGTGAGAAGGGGGGACCAGCATTCAAAGCCACAGTTTCTAATCATTGTGAAACCACATATAGACAACAAAGAAACTCCCCAGAAGCCAGACTTTACTGTTTCCCCCAACAGATGCCTTTTTTTTTTTCTTTCTTACATTCTCTTTTCATTACTGGAAAACAGGGGCTTCTATTGAGACAGCAAATGCTACAATGTACATCTGACAGGTGCTCGCTTCTGCCGAGCAGGCAGTAACCTTGGAGGGAGTAGACAGGAATGTAGCAGCCCTATCTGAGCTCAGAGGGAAATGCTGACTGCAAAGACCTTTTTTTCTTTTTCTTTTTTTTTTTGTTCTGAGAGGAAAATCAATATTCCAGAGTCCATCACATGGCCAGGCAATTTGGTGCTTTTTTTTTTCCTTTCTCTCTCCAGGTGGGTTCCAACTATGTGAAACAAGCTCAGAGTGACCCCTGGAAAAATAGTTAATGGCTAACTTCTTTATCTTTGTTTTACAGCCAAGGGTTGTACCTCCAAATCAATACATGATACACAAATATCTCTGGGCTCCGCGTTCTGGACGGGGAGCGATGACGAGGGCCTGAGAGTTAGCCAGCTTTACACCACCTGCCAGAGGATAATGATCTGATGTGAAAGGCCAGAAGCTTCTGTTAGAGTCAGCGTGAAAAGCGTGTGGTCAGATTGTGTTAATCAAATTCAAACTACGCACTGCTCCTTTTAAATCGGTGTTGATACTGGTCTTTTAACAAAGGGAGAAATCTGCAGCTTGAAGTTTTTCCCCATCAAACTGGATGTTGCTGTGATCTGATCGATCACATTCAGATCAGAAAAGGTCAGTTAAGAAACAGAAGGCTGATTTTACACATTAGTTAAACTGGAAAAAAGCTGTATCGCTTAATGGGCTTAAGAGGTGCTGGTAATCATCTCAGACTTCTCCCATAATCCACTGCAGGAAAGTCTTTAAAGTACATATGATCAGTTATTAGACTGAGACTGATTTATTTTTTGTGATTTGATAAATTGTTAAAGCCACATTAAGGACATGAACTTCACAGATATAAACATTGTTCCATGATATTTCAAGCCGCACTGGAATAAATATGAATGAGTTGAGTTGTGGCCCTCTGCCTCCAGTTTCTGTTAATATTTGTGTTTGTGCACAGCCTGGGAATGAAACACATGGGCCTCGATAGCAGACCCCGCTTTTCTGTAGTGTTGCTGGTCCCGACAGCTGGAACTAGCACAATTTTTTTTTTTACAGCAAAGACCAACAAGCTTGAAATTTTCTCGCCTCTCTCAGTCTATCCTGGCCAAGATAGTTGATATCTGTCACCGTCTGGTCCTTTGTCCCTGCAGACCTTGCAGTAAATCAACAGAGTGGCTCCCAGACAGATAAAATGGCACATCAGAGTTTAGGAGGCCTAAAGCAGGATGCAGTTCCCAACCAGTGTCATGGGGAGAGAAAGGAGCATCCACTTAGGGAGGGCAGACATTCACCCCCGTCCTCCCCCTCCTCCTCCTTCTCTGATAGTAGCTATAATCTCTGAGGTTGACCTGTCAGTCAAATCTTAGAGACAGATGACGTGAGGCCCCTGATAGGCTGTCTCCAAAGGAGGAGACACCAGCCGGCCGCGCTGGCCGACGGGACGGAGAGCAGGACTCAAGACGACGGACGGATGGATGGCGGGCTGATGGGAAGGGGGGGGGGGACATGAGGAAAAGGTGGGTCAAAGAGGTGGTGTGGTGGAGGAATGCAAAAAGCAGGGAGCGGTGGGGGTCAGGGAGAAGGTCTCCTGATGAGCAGGGAGACAGCTCTTTGCTGGGGATCGTTGCATGGCTGACAAAGTTTACTTAACACCAACCCCTGGGAGCACGGGTCACAGATCCTCTGGGAGGTGGGGGGGGGAGACCACATTCGCCTCCAGCTCAAAGGGTTAAATTTTTGCCACAGGAAAAGGACAGTGGAAAGGCCTAAGCGGGAAGGGTTTGCTGATATAGTTTATGAGTAATTGTGGAATCCCTAAAGACACCAACAGGCGTACGTTTAAAATGATCACCTTCTCTGCTGTTGTTAAAAGTATAATAACACACATTATTACTATTATTACTATAACAATTACACTTCATTGCTTTGCTGACATAATGAAGCTTCAGAGGCTTTGTTGACACTTTAATGTTCTAAAGTTTTGCTTAACGACTCTTACCGTCATCTGTTCCATCGGAGTCGAAGAAGCTGTAAAATCTGTCAGTAAAACACGCGATGCCAGTAACTACGAGCTTGTAGCAAAATGCTTGTATTTGTCTGAGCCAACACGCTGATTGTTGTCAATACTGGATTTCCTGACATCATGCTGCATAACTGTAATGTGTTTCTGCAGCCGACTTTTGAATTCAGATGTCGGAGTTTCCCACTGTAAAGCACGTTAATGAGGAAGTGCTTTTATTTCAGCTGTTACTGACTATTATTATCCTATTGTAACACTGCAGTTTCCCCATCAGTGTCACCATCTTTGCCCCGCTTTAGGTACACATAAGGTAGGCTAATGCATAGGATCCATTTTACCACAAGGATTTTGCACTTTCACAGAGATGTACTGTCACTGGGCAACTGACAAAGGCTATCAGTATTACTTCAATGTCAACAAATCCAAAGTAATCCTGAATGAGTAGCGATAGTCATTTGTTTAATGTAAAGATGTTATCAATTTTTACGAGCTTGCAGTGTTGGCTAACTTCTCCCGTGTTCTTTAATAATCAGTCTTCACCTCAGCACCCAACTCAGGAGAGAAAGGGAGAGAGTTTTGCCTTGATCGCAGCTACTGCCCATGACTCCCATTAGATTACAGAGGAGATTTATCGAACTGGCTTCCGGTTTTTTAGATAGGATAGTGACAACACTTATCTCCAGATATTCCCTTATCAAAAAACAATTTAGAGAGAGAAACAGACATTAGCTCAGATTTTTTTACATTGCACAGTGCTCCAGCTTAGCCTCCTCGGTACAAGGGTCTGTTTACACTGTGCACACAAACCTCCATCTGCCCGGATAGAGAGGCATTAGCATTGCCTTAGTGCTCTCTTGATGTCACTGCCATTACGTTTGCATCAAGCTCTTGGACTTTGAGTCTTGGTTAATTCTGCCTGGATGGGGAACCTCCAATCATAACGGAAGAGAACTGGTTGCACTGGTTTGCATTTAATTTCATGCAGCGGTGTTGACTGACCAGGCGACAGTAATGGAGCCGCACACCAGACTTTAGTAGATGGTGAGAAAGGTCACCAAGAGGTTATCCTGACCTGGGCTTGATTTTAGCTGTGTATTTATCAAGAACCCAGGGAGCCATGTATTTGTGTGCTTGTGTTCCTGCCAGTGCATGCTTGCACCTCTGTGCAGAGAGAAAGAGCGATGTTGTAAGGCAGGAGTTATTTTTTGAAGCAGCTACAAGATTTTGACAAAGGTGTTTGTCAAAGATATGCGTGTGTGTGTGTGTGTGTGTGAGAAGCCAGAAGGCCATCTGGGGGAGTCAGTAGGCGGAAAGCATACACTGTTGTGCTTATGACCCTGGAAGGATATCAAGAAAAGAGAGAGAAGAGAGAAAAACACAAACTTTGCAATAAAGTCCCACAGGGCATGGCCGTTTTTATGAAGCTAATAACAACATTTGATTTACAATTATTAACCAAAAATCTTTTCTTTTCTGCTACCTTTTTTTTTTTTGCCAAACATCTGTTGGCATGCTAGATGAGCTAGTTCGTGTAAAGCTCATGTGCCCAACAAGCATTCTCACTATTTGTTCTTTCCATTGATTACGCCTGTAAAATGGGCTGCAGGTGTTTGGGCCTTGGAGCACAGTGTCTAGGGGCCACGTTAACTATTAACACAGCCATATAACACTGTTACTGATTACCACCTCTCGCTCCTGAGACTCCCACTGACCTGAGTCACAGGTAGGAATCCCGCATGGGTGTGGATTTGTTCTCATAGTGTGGATCACTTACCAGAACCACCACGTGTGGTGTTGGAAAGTGGCCTCCCTCCTTGTCATAAGTCTGCTTTCTTCTTCTTGTTCACAGTTCTTCTTAGCTTCCTTCCCTCCCACACAGACTTGATTATGCAGCTGAGTCCCCTCCCTCGCTGGATCTTTTCAGTGACCTTCACGGTGACCTTTATCCTCTCTGCCATGGAACGCCAAGGCGTGAAGACGTCTGGTAAAAGAAAAAAGAGGAACCAGGTTTGGCATGTAGTGCTGGAGGTACTTTAAACTGGGGCAAAAGGTGTGGGGGACCACAATGAATGACTCACAGCATATGTACAGCAAGGCATGCTGCTGAAAGCTGCTACTTTACTTTGTAAGCGTACATACACACAGTTAACAGTTTTATAGCAGCTTTATCCAGCACCACCTCTTCTCAGTCTAATAGGAGAAATCAGGCAGAAATCCTGAATTTTCTACATCATACTTAGATGGCTATAGCAAAAAAAAAACATTATTTACATCTTCTAGTTTTTTTCTTACAGAATATCACATTTTTCCCAAAGTGCATTAGCATTCCCCGGATGCTTAGTAGTTGGTTAAACATAACATAATTAAATCAATTAAATCACAACAGAAACTTACTGGCCTGTTTGAGAAGCAACAGGTGACTGAAAGCAACTTTCATCCAGGAGGCTAATTTCGCTTGTGCTGGCATAAAATGGTGTAAAGTATCTTCGGTGATGTAACGACTCAAATACTTACAGCCAAGTATTGTAATACAATCAAAACCTTGCGAAAATCAAAATTGGAGCTATGATGTCTCAGTCCTTCTACTGAAAATACATTGAAATTCCTTTTTTTCAGCTGCTGTATGCTAGGTTAGCATATATAGGGAACCCATGAATAGCTAACCAGCTAACGGCAGCAGCAAGTTTTGGGGGGCATTAGCTTGTGTTGTGGCTTTGTTTGTAAACCAAGTGTTACATTTTTAGCGGGATGTGACAAAGTGGACGCCTCTGCAAGCGCCATGTCCTACAAGCGACAACTCTCCCCAGCAGAAACGTATGCATTATAAGAGTAAGTACATATTGTACATACAATATTATGCAAAAGTCTTGAGTCACCCCTCATTTTGCTAAGAAAATGAGGAATACTTGTAGCGATTTATCGAAACATGCACAAACATACATGAAAATATGAGGTTTAAAGTGAATATTTCATATGACAGCCTTTTTTCTTCAGCAAAGCCTGAACTCTCTCAAGCAGATTTCTTTTCATTTCTTTAAGTAGTCTTCATGAATCTTTCTCCAGGCTTCCTGAAGGACATCCAGAGCTCTTCTTTGGATCTTGGCTTTGTTCTGTTCTGCACCAGTCTAACATAGCACCATAGGATTTTCATGCAACCTTTGAATAACACCAAGTTCACATGTTTCATATTTTACAATATGAATCCAGTATCTACTCAAAAAACTCATCTGTTCAAAATTAGAACATTAGCTTTAACTTTGCGGTTGATCAAATCCTTACCTTTAAAGCGAACATCTCTTCTTCCTCTCCTCTCGTCGTTCTTGCATCTTTCTCTGAGAGTGATGTTGTGTCACAATCTCTCCCTGGGAACTAAAGTAGCTGCGCATTTAATTATGCAGCAGACAACTGCAGACAAACTGTTTGCACATTTGCTGCTGTTTGTTGAGCATTTCATTTGCGCTGAAATTACCTGACACTTTGCTCCCTTTATGCTTGGTCCTCTTCTGTTGCTAAACAGATGCTGAAGCATCTTTGCTGACATACCAAAAACTGTCTACCTAACAATGAAAGTGTTATAAATGTGTCTGTCATTAATGAACAGAAAGAACATTTTTCACACAATGTAGAAGTTACAATGAGTTTTTGACAAAGTGAATTCTTTACATCATTTATTTATTTAGGTAAAACGTTTCACTGAAATTAAAAATGTGTTATTTTATGCAATTTATGTATAAAAATATTTTAATTGACATAAAGGACTTGATTTTGTTGTTTTTACATGCATGCCTTTTGTAGTTCCTGCTGACTAACCCCTGAGCATGGTGCTGTAAATTATGCATAGATCATATATGTTAATGGGACTGTCTATCTGTTCCCTCCTTTTAGGTTCAGTTGGGTTTGATGTTTGATGTAACTTCCCTCAAATGCCTTAAACCTAAGGTAACCTGTTTTGAAAAAGTTAAAGGTAGAGAGAGTAAAAGTAAAGAGCAGTCAGAAGTACTCAAGTAAATCAAAGATGCCTGATATTCTGCTTAACGAGTTAAGCATTTGTACTTCGTTACTTCCCACCTCTGATGATAATAACTGAAAGACTAAATCTGGGCATCGTGTTCAGGTCATCTTTGCTGTTGTTCCACGCATTTTCTCACACTGCGTCATGTGGTCACGCTGAAGATACTGTTGGTATCTGACATGAGCTCCATCATCGCCTTGATTCGCCGGCGTTATCACGTTGGGTTAATCATGTTTCATGGAAAATATCAGTCCAGACCTCGGACTGGTGCGACGTCTGCCTGGATGCAGCATCTCGAATCTACAAGGCTGCGTTCTAGCAGATCTGTAAACACTTGGCTTAGTGGAGCCTACGAGGCTAAGCTGCTGACCGGCGTCTATCAAAACAAAGCGCACACACGCTGGCCAGGGTTCGTCTTAATGTCAGTAAGAATAATGGCAGGGGTCAAACTGGAGGACAGCTCCTTTTGAAGTTCAGAATCTGGTTTGTAAACAGAATCAAATTCTCTTTTTAAGGCAACGTTTATGCTCCCAAAGTAATGTACCAACGATTTTATAGCCACAGGTGTGCCATTCTCGGCTTTTTTAAACATATATTTATATTATGGTTATACAACTTTAGTTTTGATAACATTCTTGTGAAATAACTGCCGATGCGGACGTGACTTTGACACTGAAGGGAAGTCGGGCCAATCGAGAACTGAGCCAATGGTAATTCAGATCAGCCATGTCTTTCTTACTCTCTTTTGTTGGAGCACACAGTTCAAGTCACAATAAGCGACTTAACTTTACGTGCCGCAGATCGCCCTGATATGGCTCTTTTTTTGTCCAACAGGCGACCCAGTGGTGGTCAGGGCTGAGGCTGAATGTGTTTGTTAGAAAGAGCAGAAGGGCCCCGTGCTAATTCACTTCTGCATTCGAAACCAATCTGTTGCTGTGAAGCAAAAGGGACGGTCTCGCTTTTGCTTTTCGACCAAGCTGTGAGTTTTTCCGCCAACTGGGACGCAGACCAGCCTGAGATATTATACTCCCACCATGGGCAAACATGCAAACACAGCGAGCCGCTGCTCCGCGTGGTACAGTACACACCGTTAGAGAGGGCACAAAGGAAGGTGCATGATTGGTGTGTTTGACAGCGATCTGATAAAACCATAATTGGAGCATGTAGAATGCATATGTTTTTCAGTCAAACAAAAGCCCCGGTCACGCCATAGAAACTGCCTCTCAATGTTTTCATTGTCTGGCAACTGACTCAAGTGAAGGAGAGGGCGACAGAAACCTTCAAGTCGGTCTGAGAGTGTGTTTAATGTGTGCGGAAGGGGAGCGGCGTGTACGTGCGTTTATCTGCATGTGTGTTTAAGTGTGAGAGGCCGAGACGAAGTGAGGCCGTACGGTCATAGAAGGACAAGCGCCGTGCAAAGTTGGCTATGTCTGGTGGAGCTCCAGACCCTTTTGAGAGAAGCTTATCAGATCATAAAAGAGCTTATTTGTTCTACTCGCTGAAAAGCTGCAGACACTTTTTGCACACATTTTCTCCTGGAAAGGAGTGTATTTACAAAAAGGTGGAGGCCGATGTTCGACACTTCCTACTTGGACAGTTACTATGAGACATCAGTGGTAGTTCTTTGCAGCATCTACGTGCATTTAAAAAAAGTGGGCTTACCCAAATTGCAAAAACAATCTAAACTTTGATTTTCTCTTCCCAGATCTGGAGGTGTTTTTAGTGAATGGTTTTGGTTTGGTTTTTTTTAGAATTTTCTCTCAAGCAATGAACACTGCAGGAAGTGGTTTTGGTGACATTAAATGACAGATTTCTGTACAGGATGGAAGGAGAGATGCCTTAAGAAGTTACGGGATAGACTTTAACTCATACTAAATATGATCTGATCTGTCTAAATGATACAGATGTACATAATCAGGCTGTATAAACTTTATACACACAGTCATTCATTCACTGTATTGGTGATGTAAAGAAGAATATCTTTCTTTGGCTCCTAAGCAACACAGTTGCTCCTTTTTGCACTTTTTCTGCATCCATCTATCATTTTAAACCTCGTTCATGATGTGTTTAACCCTTTAAAGAATGGAGAAGGAAATAATTAACCAAAAAAAATGTTTTTTTTAAAGGTGTGTTCAAAAAACCAACCAAACAAAAATAACCCAGATGTGAAATATTAATTGCTTATATGAGTTTGAAGTTCTGTCATATTTGCTACCGCCAGCAATTTTGGCAAGTTTTTTTTTTTACAAATTTTATTGTGTCATTTCTTTAGGTATTTTAGTAAATAATTACTACAATTGTTATGTGAAAGTCTAGTAAACTTAAGCATCAGGTGAACTTCTTAAAAACTGAAAGATTTGTTGTTATTTTAAGGTATAACACAAATATATATGACATAAATTCAGCAAGATTTTCGTGACTTTTTTTCAGTGACTTTAAGAGTTGGTTCTGTTTGTAATTTTTATGGACAGAATTTCTAGGTGTAGCCAGGTGGCCAAAGGCTTTCACTTGGGTGGTCTCAGAATCTCATCTCTGCTTTTTGCAGATGATGTGGTTCTGTTGGCTTCATCGAGTGATGGCCTCCAGCTTGCCTTGGAACGGTTCGCAGCCGAGTGTGAAGCAGTGGGAATGAGAATCAGCACCTGCAAATTCGAGGGCATGGTCCTCAGCCGGAAAAGGGTGGAGAGCCCACTCCAGGTCAGGGATGAGTTCTTGCCCCAAGTGGAGGAGTTTAAGTATCTCGGGGTCTTGTTCACGAGAGATGGGAGAAGGGAGCGGGAGATCAACAGACGGATCGGTGCTGCGGCTGCAGTGATGCGGACGCTGCATCGGTCTGTTGTGGTGAAGAGAGAGCTGAGTGTAAAAGCGAAGCTCTCATTTTACCGGCCGATCTTCATCCCTACCCTCACCTATGGTCACGAGCTGTGGGTAGTGACCGAAAGAATGAGATCGCGGATACAAGCGGCGGAAATG
>VURO01020580.1:0-13883 GCA_015108175.1 Pelvicachromis taeniatus
TGCCATGTCTTCATCATCAGAAAACGATGATGACATTGAGAAAACTCCAGACTCTGATTCACTGCTGGCCTGTTTTTGATAATTGAGAAAATAACAAGGTGAGAATCCATGCCGAGTCTGTTAGAATGAATGATTCTCAGGTTCTGGAAGGACAATGTTAGAAATGAAAGGTTACCCTGACACGCCTGCGCTCCCTGAGGTGGCCTCTGGACGGGTTGGGTGCGCTACTGGCTAACGGGGGCCGGGCATAGGAATGTAAACTATTGCTGTTGCCAAAGATGTGAACTGGAGATGATCTGAAAAACAGTGATAATGTCACAAACATAAGTGGTTAGTTTGTTTTGTAAATAGATACTTTTGTCACACGTGAACTCAAATGCACTGATATGCAGCTTTATGTGATTCTTTTGTAATTAAAAGTGATTTTGCTCAGTCCTGGTCGTAGCGTTGCATGGCCCAACTGCATTTAAAAATCTGCACAATTTCAGGGGCTATTTTTGCAGTTGTTCTGCTAAACTGCCACTCTTAATCTTGTGAAATTACTCCCAGGTGTGCTGGGGTGTACTGTTACTACATGTGTAAAGGTGTCTCTGCGTTTACACCACACATACAGGCATTCCTTAAACGTCTACAAACCTTTTGTGTGGGGCATCCTTCAGTAGAGGGCTCTGAGGACTGGTGGCTATGTTGGCCAACTCAGCAAGCCAGTTGGTGCTAGGAGAGCAGCTGAGCTCCTGGTGAGACACTGCTCCCACTTGAAATAACCTCGGAGACCTCTGGTCCTCCTCCACCTCCTGCAGCTCTGGCATGTCGTCTAAGGAGATAATGCCGTACTTTTTCATCTGAAGGGTTCTGTTTGCTTAACTGCATACTGCAAATATTTTTTGCTTAGTATTACCATACTCCATGTGGCACCCAGGTGACGAAGGCAGATCCTCATTACACTTGAGCGGATCGAACGACTCGTCCATTTTCACAATGTTCTGGTTGCTCTTCTTTTTTTTTTAAACAGGCTACTGTCCAGCTTACTCAGCATCCATCATCATACACTGACACATCACCTGGTTTTGGGCAAAAACCAAAAGACAAAGTTAGAGCTAAGTGAAACTACTAGTTGCACCTGAAGCCCTTGAGGCAACTGTTGCTGTAATTTGGCACTATAGAAATAAAATTGAACTCAATTGAATTGAACTAAATGAAAATAAAAGTCTTTGCGGTTGTAAAGTTGTATGTGTGTGTCTTTTTAATGGAAATGTGGTTTGAAAGCATAACCAATTGAAACCCATGAGCTATCAGAGATCACCACAGTTAGGACCGAGTCAATGCATGTCACGTATGACATCAATATTACGGAAAAGTCACAAAGCCTTTGGGGACTTCTTTGTCTCAGAATCGACACAGCAAACCTCTGTGAATAGTCATGTGACTCCCTGCGTGGAGGCCTTGTTTATAAACTTAAAAGGGTTTGACGCATGCGTACCAGAGCTCATTCATTCATAACTGCGCAGCGCAAGCGAAAAACACCAGAAATTCGTCTTAAAAAGTGTCGTACAGACGGTGGAAAACATCGATGTTAAAACAAAATTATGTGAGTGTCGATGACAGAGTGAAATATATCATTCTTATTGGGAATTTATATTGCGTTAATCGACAAACAATGTATGGAAAAGCGTTAAAAATATAAAGGTGACCGTGACTTCCTGAATTTAACACATTTAAATGAAAAACTGACGAACACTGACGGTGTGACAACCGATCAAAGGCCGCAGGGTCGGCGTTGTTTCGACTTCGTAGGCAAGGATACACGAACAACAGAATGCCGCTCAGAAAACGATTCAGAGCCTTACACTGTGGAAACAGACGGGCGGGTGGGTAGGCCTGCTCGTTCCCCAGCATTAAACGCAGGAGGGCTTTCCTTCGCTCAAACCTCGAGGCTCTGGGGTCCAACACTGTAAACAAAAGAATGTCAACAAGTTGAGGCATGACGCAACATCATTGCCCCGTTCAAAATGAATGACACGAAAACCTACAGAAGCCTTTTAACGGCATTTTCACACTATTCGAAGCATATTTTGACTCATTTGAAGACTTGTTTTAATACACACAACTGCTGTCGGATGGCTTTGTTGCAACAAAAACAACGAGCGTCACAACGGAGAGGGGAAAAAAAAAACCCACTGTCGATCTCAACCTTTCAGTCCACGTAAAATTAACGCGTGACAACCTCGCTTAAACATTATACAAGAATTGCAAAGACACGAGTCTCACGGGGACCGAGTTAAAAATGACTTTCAGCCGTTTATTTCTTCGAAAAAACTCACCAACTTCCCACTTACCAGAGCTGTCGACATCGAGTAACTCTGTGGCATTCACTCGAGGGGAGGAACCCAATGGCTCCGGAGGAAGCTCCCCATTGGTGCGCAGCAACGTCAACAAGAGGAATTCGGATATTCTATTGGTTGATATGTTTGAGGAAAATACGAGAGGCGTGGTCTACTTTGTTGTTTATCCTCTCATTGGATAAAAGTACACGCCTGTTACTAGCCAGTAACAGCTGATTGGCAATAACAGGAACAATACAAGGCTACTTTTTATCTGCAGCGTCGCAGCTACAGCACGAAACACATCCAGACACCGCTTTAAAGATGAAATTCTCTTTTCGTAACGATATAATCTCACAGAACATATGGCGACTGCCGTGAAGACTGAATGAGTGTTCATTGCGAATGGGTATCCGAAGCTGACTCTTTCATTCTTTTAACAAATACTGACAGGAAGCAGAAATACAAAAAAAAAAAACTTTATCGACATGAAAAGTGAAACATACAGTACTTTTAGCCAGTATTGTGGTTATGCCTTCAAAAATGACCAGTCCTACGGGGGAGGGGAGGGAATACAATCTGCATGTTTAACCAGTTAAACCATGTAAGCTGCAGACAAAATACAGAAGACTTCAATTACTTTAAAATGAGCGAGAAGAAGTAAGAGAGAGGACCTTCTTTAGATTCCCGCTGAGCGTAAAACTGTAAAAGTTGTTGGCAGAGGTAGACAGCAAATATGGATGTCGTAATAATGTATGTTTCACCTATGCAAAAACAGTATTACCTCAATTTTACATTGAAACACAGAAAAATGAGTTGCCTTAAGATGTTGCCTGTAATGACTACTGTCTTGTTGGGCAACTTATTACCTTTAAAATGGGCCTATTATAATAACAGTAAATACTCAGGTTTTAAATTATACAACAAAGTGTTGTGTGTTGTTACAAAACTATCAGCTCTCTCTGAACTTCGCTTTTTTTTGGAAAAAAAAGAAAAAAGCATAGTACTCGGCTAACGGCCACAAACACTTAGCAACAGTGAGACATGGTTCATGAGCATGTACTCCAGGGACTCCATCTTATGCTGAACACGAATGTATTTGTGTAGAAATTTTAAGGTAGTACCAAGTTTTTTTGTTTCTTGTAGACGTTATCTTATCCTTTACAAATTGTTTACCCTTTCTCATTTGTGGGCCCTTTTCCACATGTGACCTTTGCTCACACTTATCCAGTAAGAAATCAGCTTTGGCTTTTGACACGCAATGTTTAGAAATTTACAAACGATATATATAATATTGTACGTGTGGCTATAACATTGTGGAGAAAATGTGAAAGTTAAGAAAAATGCTCAAATTACAAACAAGTAATGCACCTGACACCGACAAATATAATGCACACTTACATTTTTTTTTTTTTAAGGTGAGTGTTGTGGGAAATGTAATTTAAACAAGCTTTAAGCAACTCTGCTTTGGCTTTACTCTTCCGACAACGTGTTTTATATATCTGACACTCAAATGGTTTATGTAGGTGGATATTCACATTTCTTGTAAGAAAAGCTGTTTAAGTGGTTACAAGCCTTTTTCTATCCACCCATTTACAGTCCACTGCAGTCGCTTCATGCAGTCTGTTGCTCAATTTCAGGGCTACTTCCAAACAGGGTCACCAGCTGCTCCTCATAGTTAGCAATGTTTCTCTTCATGATGTCCATGCATGGGCCTAGCAATCTCTCAAAGGCTTGAACATCCATGACTGATAAAGAAGAAAACACAGATACGGTCAGGACTTGGAGATGAATTTGAAAAGGATATTACAAACTAAAAGGTGTTGTACTGGGAAATGTGCATTTTTGGCGCGATATATGAACGAACTGCACAAAATGTACCCAAGCATTTGACACTCCCCACAGCATAGGCAGATGCAGCTCTGGGTTTGTTTGTGACGAGAGCAAGCTCCCCAAAATACTGGCCCCTGGAGCACGTAGCAATTTCCACCTCCTCTTCTTCTTGGTCTGTTTTTGTCTGGCAGAGAAAGAGAAATGAGTACTCTCCAGAGGTTTTTTTTTTTTAATCAGAGGCTTGTCTAAAGGGTGGCGGTGCAAACTTACCCGGCTTCTCTTCATAGTAATTCTAACCTGGCCAGATTCGACAATGTAGAAGCAATCCGCTAAATCACCCTGTGACACAAAGCAACACAGCGATTGCAAAGGAGCACAAAAGCTATGACATTTATACATGTAGAATTTTTTTTTAATGTCCAATAAAAGCAGATCGTACAAAGGCATTATTTACCTGAGCAATAATCTGCTGCGAGTCGCTGTATACCCTGGTGGATAGCACGTCAACTACCTTCATTCTCTCTGACAGCTGTGCATCAAACATATTTGGTTTAGAACTGTTTTACTGTAAATACTGTAAATATGTAGTACACTGTGTACACGCTGCAGGACAAAGTTTATCTTGACCTCTAAAGATGTAAGCAGGGGTAGTGTTTCAATGAATGCCTCATACAGTTTCCTCTTCTTGGCGTTGTTTTTCACTATGATCCTCCTGAATGTCAGACGATCCTGAAGCACATTTAAAACAAGGCGTCATTAAACACAATATCTAATGACACTGACCGGGGGTTAGATAACAAACTAATGTTATACATTGTATAATAATATTCATAATAGTGCTATATAGTAAAAATAATAATAAACATAATGACGAAAGATCCTCAACCAAGACGTCCAGAGTGATCTCATGTTTGTTCACCAAATAGCTCACTGAAAACAATAGTGTGCACTTAAAGTTTCAATTTAAGAAAAGAAAAGAAACAGCGTCATCCTTGCGTCATTATGTGAATAGTGCTAAATCATTTTAAAAGGACACCAAGCCAGAACACAAAGAAAGGGATCATGTCACAGACAGCATGGTCAACAAAAGCTTGCAGTTACATCCCTGCTGTAGGAAACATATATGACTGCAGAGGGCGCCCAAACCTTTCCCCCCACCCAAAGGAGCAAGCAAGGCTGGAACTTCATGGTTCAAAGGTTGCTAAAGTTGGACCCTCTCCAAGTTCACATCCTATCCCTTGTTTACAGAATAAACAAAGGCCGTAAATAAAGGGTCGACTGTTTGACTGGGTGCATTTTTGGCGGCACTCTTCCTCCTTGACCTAAACCGACTGGTGGTCAAAAGGGGCTTCCTGTTTGTGATTAGAGACTCAAAAGAACCAAACAAACCTACAAGCCCTCAGGTCAGCAGAGGATATAGCAGCACCCTACCCAGCTTGCACTGAGTGGACACAACTGAGACACAACCCACAGGTCAGCAAAGGCTCTCATAGTCACTAATAAACAGCAGCTTCTCAGAAACACGTCAGACTGGATACTCAAAACAGCTGCTGTTATAAAAACAGTTTGGCGTTTTGCACGTTTTGCTTAAGCAAAATAGCATCCACGCTGAAATGTAACAATAAAAAGAACAGAGCCTGGAGGCAAAACAGCTGCTTTCACCTTCATTTGTGTTCACCTAATGATGGTTTCCACACCGCCGCAGATAAACTCCCCGTTTACTTAAATCATGACAGCTGACAGCACAGCGTGCTATAAAGACCCGATGAAGGATCCAACTGTGCTATTGCAGGGGGGGGCGGTGTAATGGTTTACTCACTAGGCACCAAAGGGCTCCAGGTGAAGTGGCGATTATTGTGGCCGCCCTGGGGGTGTTGTACATCAGCGCCAGTTCTCCAAAGCTGCCTCGGTTGTCATAGCAGCCCACCAACTTTTCCGTGCCATCAACCTTCACGAAAATGTTAAACGTGCCACTGAATGGGAAGACCACGAGGGGGGGAAAAAGCTTTAATTTGCACAAAATAACAATTTCAGGAATTATTTTGCAACGGTGTTCACTTTGTAAAGTTAAATAACAAACTATGATGCAATTTGAAATTCACGAATAAGCTAAGCCCACCTTTCGATAACATAGAAGTTGTCCCCGTCGTCATCTTGATCAATGATATGTTCCCCTTCCGTGCAGAACTTGTCGAACATGGCATCCAGCACCTGAGACATCTCTTCCTGTCATGGTGGAAAAAACAGCAGTCACACCAAATGGGTTCGTTCTGGAGCTTCCAAAACAAATAATTAAATAACCATCTCTCTAAAAGAAAATCAGGCACGGTGCACTGGGCATGCAGCACAAAAAAAAGAAAAAAAGAAAAGACATTTGCTGGCCTTGGGCCATGTTTCCCTTTGTTTAATTTAGGATATGGCAGCGCACAAACCAGAGAAGAGCTTATGGAATAATTCACTCACAGGATCCAAATTCTTGAACAGAAGAATGTCCCTACATGCTTCCTGTAGTCTCTGTCTCTGCTCGTCAGTTTTGGGGTGAGTGACCTAAAACATAAAACCACAAATCAGACTTATAACCTCTGAAAGGTTAAACCGTGCAAATGAAACAATCACTGGATGCATGCAGTTTACCCTTGGCTCTTTATCCTCATCATCTTCATCAGGATTGAATGCTTCAGCACACACTGCATGACACAGACACACAAATCACATTTAGATTTCTCTTGTTGATGAGCAGCAGTTATTTTGTCCAAATAGTGTTTTCTGCTCTTGGGCGGTTTTCTTGTTATTAGTGACAGTAGACGTCAAAGGTGTTCGTAAATGAAATTGTTAATTAGTCACTTAATAATTGCTTGTTATTTCCCCATTCACAATAATTTGTGAATGGGGAAATAACAATACTTCAGGCTGGTCATACTGAAGTATACCGGCGTCTCTGAGAGCTCTCTTCCAGTGGAACTGTCTACCAGGTCTTTCTTTGAAAAAGCTTCCCTTTTCTTTTTAAATGAACTTGTAGATGAATAAAGACACCTTACATAATATCTGAAAAACAAATGTTCATCTTCAGGTGGCCCACGGCACAGACTTCATCCCAGTCAAACAAAAAAGGCAAATTCCAGAGATGATTCAGGACCATTTCAGGCAATAAATCTTTCAATAAAAACGACTTTTCTCATCTTGAGTACAGGAATATGCAGTGATGGATGACAGCACTCTTACCACATTTCCTTCCTGTATGTTAACAGAAGGATGGGGTAGTGGTATAAAAAAGGCTAAAGTGGAATATGGCAACTGACAAGCTCGATGTTAACTTAATTGTGTGAATGCTTAAAAAAAGCATTCACACAATTAGTGATCCAAAAAGTTATTATTATTAATATTATTATCGTAGTTGCCAATTTTTTGGACGCTATCTTCTCCCAGAGTTTTTGTCCGATTTTCACCATCGATGCACGTATTTATTTTACAAAAAATACGTGCATGTCCCAAACATGGAAAAGCGTTTCAGTTTCAGCTTTTAAGCATTCACACAGCATTTTCCCTCGGAAATGCACATTTCTCTAGTTAAATCAAGCTTTACGGTGTGCTAAGTAGAAGATGTTCGTTCCCCATCTGAAGTGATAAGAGGTAAGTTAAATACCCAAGTTATTACTAAATCATTCTTTCCATTAAGAAAGGCAAACCAAGTAGCTATCCAAACACAACAAAGTTATGGGAAGCCGCAACTTTACTATTGCGACATTACTCACTGACAGGGTCGAGACAAAGTGGCTTCACAAGCTGTAACAAATCAGCACGATTACAGTAAGTGGAAGACGGTAACAAAAGACAGATGGAAAAATACTTAAGGATCACTTGTACTGAAACCAATCTGACGCAGCCTCGCTGGTCATGTGTCACAGAAGGCTTTATTTAATGTTTTCAGCTCAGACACTGTCCAGAGTTTCCCTCCTCGACACAACAGGAAGATGGCAACTCACCTGATGCTCTTCGAATGAATCTGTTTATCACAGGGGCTGGAGAAAAGGAAAAAAATATATATATAAAAGCAGGTTACATTTCACCATAAAGGGTATCCATCCACCACAGACTGTTATTGCTAGGAAGGTTTTAGCATGCTGTATTTCTACATCTACACATCTACAGCACAAGTGGAGCATTCTCATTAGGGTCTATATTCATCTGAGTAAAAGCTGAATGGGGGACAGCTGCTCTGAAGTGTATTTTAGCCTTTGAATCAAATTTAAATGAGAAAAACAGTGCCACGCTGCTACACAATAGGTCCGTATGAAATATACATTAGATAGGAGGTCTCATCCATTAACGGCCTCCCAGCCAGTACTGACTGGGGAATCTCATTGAAATATGGGAGGCATTAATGGGGAGGGGGGGCACAACAGTGACCCAAAACACGGACATTTAACAACTGCATGCGAGGCACTTCTCCTTATGTAACCATTGCAGCCAGTCTTGCAGAAGCCACCACTCATTGAGATGCTGTGTCAGAGCTCGGGGTTGCTTCTGGCAGCACCTCATTACACTCTAGCAGCAGTCACTGTGTTAAATACTTCAGGAAATGTAGGCCTCTCGACGGCACATTGTGCACTGCCTGCATCTATAGAACAGCTGAAGCTGTAGGCCTGTGTGTCATATATATATATATTTATTTTATTTATTAATTTTTTGGTACACATGAAGGGTAGGCCCACCGGGCCTGCACCTGAGACACAAAACATTCAAACGATGTTTTCATTCCTATTAGAATGATGCATAACGCAAACGTAGAAGCTGCAGTGTGCAGGTGCTATTCTTTGAGCACTAACGTGAAGAGCAAAAGGCGTTCGTGAACCAGCGTTGAGCCTCGGTGACCATATATGGCAAACGGCAGAGCCGTTGTAAATGTATGGCGGCAGCATCAGCGCGCTCGATGTGGTTTCTCCTTCTCTCCCACAGAACAGACGCGGTGCAGCCATCCATCCATCCATACATGCTCACAAAGCAAAGCATCTCGAGTCACGTTCAGCATCCACCCTGACAGAAACACGCACGGTGACTGTGTTAGCCCACCTATGAATTCCTCGTCATCGTCGTCGTCCTCCTCTCCGTTTTCCGAATCGATCTGCATGGCTTCGTCAATGAAATTGACCGCTTTCCCAGGTCTCGGGGCCGAATTTTGGTCATTGCCAAATGAGGCCTCTTTGGTCTCGTTCTCCTTAAGCTGGGTGAAGTACTGTAGCGCAAACTCGAGCAGGTCCCTGGGCTGATTCCTCAACACTTCCACGGTAAAGCTCTGTAACAGCTCCGTCAGTCCTTCAGGAATTTCTATACTCATTCCTGTTATCAGTCTATGGATGTGGACAAAACCGGTTTGCTGCGAATTTCAGTAAATCCAAAGCACCCAGATCAGCTTTTCTTCCCTTCGTGTTTTTGGAGTTGTTTTTTTGTTTTTTTTTAAAGATGCCGAAATCAGCAGACGGGTGTGTAGTCAGACCACCCGCTCAGCAAACCCTCCACAGCGGATCCTCTCTTTTTCTTGAATGAAAATGGCTCTGGATTTTTGGTCCGAACATCTTCTGCTGCTTCTGGCTAGGAAACCCACGCATGTGACCCAGGAATCCATGGCAACCACCTATCCAGAGATTGCGTATGAGCAGCAGCGGCGCAGAAACTGCAGTCAGTCGCAAAATACAAATGATGGGAAAGAGAAGCCCTGGGGAAGGCTCTTTCAGTCATAGATCGATTTTTCACTGACACAGATTAGATCAAATATCCTGCGGTGTGGCATGCAGGTTTTCCGTGGTTGTTCGCTCCTACTTTCAAATTCAAAATACGATTAAATAAGAAGGCGCACATCGCATGTTATTTTTTTTTAAAAAGCAGACATAGATCTCTAAAGACAAAAAGGTACTGTCATGCAGTAACGAACACTGAATCTGAGGGAAAGGCATCACGTTTTTGGGTTGTTTTTTTTGGTTGTTTTTGGTTGTTTTGCCACATGTAATTAATATTAAAACATTAAAATCTAAGATCTATGTCATGTACAGACAGAACAATAAAGACTAGTTCTGTATTTTTATTTAGGCTTTTAAAAAAGTAGCTAATAATAAACTATCGTTTGTGATAGTTTAGAGAGTCTGGAGCTCGTTTCTGATTCCAGAGGGAGGAAATACTGCTGGATATTTTAATGTCCTGGGACCTGTCAGGACACTGTGACCAAGCCAGATGGAAGCTTCATTTCACAATCAAACGTTCCCCCGTGATATCACGGACGTGTGTAGCTGATGCCTGTCTGAACATTTAGTACATTAGAAAAACTAAAAGTCTAAGCCCATTAATCACAGAGTTCATATGGACATCTATCAAGAGATTAACTAACGATGCTGTGCTGTAGCTTACAAGACTATGACCACAAAAAATGCACATCCACAATATGAGTTCAGTTTCAGTTGTCACTTTCTCATACCAGAAACCTTTCTAGGAGTGACATGAGTTTATAAGCCTGCAAAGCCACATTCTGTCACACGGCTAATCCAAAGAGCTCAGCGGAACAAGTGGAAGTAGAGCGAAATAAGGGGGCAAGGCTAATACTGGAATGCAGCGCAATGAGAAATGGCTTAAGAGGAAGACAGGGGGGGTCTGTGCTTGGGTGACCTCAGGTGAGTTTTAGTCATGGCATGTGGTGGCACAACTACGAACTTCAGTGTGGGAAATTCCCCCCAAAAAATCCTTCTTGTGTTGGAATGTCAAGGCTTCCAGCAGAGAGAAGATTAGTTTGAGGGAACCACTTGAGGAAACAGATAATAACTGTGCTAAAGGAGCACAGTTATTATCTGCCATGGTTATCATTCCTCTGTGGCTCCACTATCACACCCCTCCCCCTGCTGTGGCCCATATCTGTCACCCTTTATTAAGAAAGGCGCAGCGTTTTCTCACTCTGGCGAATGGGAGCATGTCGATGGAGTGACCTGTAATGCTCCACTGCTGCAGTTTAGCTGTTAGCTTTCAAAGTCACTATACCAGACCACTGTGAACTGTAGGACAAAGGGTCCCCCCCCCCCACACACACACACACACACAACATCTGAATACAGCTACTACTGTAAGAGTCAGCTGTACAAAACACACACTCTGTGCGTCAGGCCTGTTCACTGAACCATAGATCCTGAAGACTATTTCTACTCTAAGCTTCACCACAGACCAGTGGAGCTTGCATTGGTGTAATTGTTAACTACACTTAAACAGCGAGTTCATTTTTTATATATATTTTTCTTTTAGAACATAACTTTTACATACTGTTCATCTAACATAGGTCGTTTTTAGGCCTGAAATGTCCTCCTTTGTGCTACACTTGTGCATTTAAACTAATGAACTGGGGGAAACGTGTCTTTTTGCAGCACTTAAATAATACTTGCCAAGTGAAGTGAGGTAATATGAGCTTTCAAAGGGCTCCGTGTTTTTATTCTATGGTTTCAACTCAAAAGTGTAACACTGAAACCTCTCGAGTGAATTTAATGACGTAGTGACTGCGCATCCTTCTTTAATGCCTTGTTAGAACTCATTCTGAATGTATCAGTGCCACCTATTGGACATCCCACTGCATCACATTGTATTGTTAAACTAGAATATAGTTGATGTTGCTTTCTGTTTCAAATGCCATTAAGGTAGGCCGTCTTTCCTGAGCTGCTTGCTGCGACCTTTGTTCTCGTGTGTTGGAAGAAATGTCTTTCATGGGTACTACTAAGGGTCCAATCAGCTTATTGTGTAAAACCATTGATTCAGTGGAGAAGACACCCCCACCACCCAAAAAACCCCCCTAAAATAAAGACATTTTTATCCCTTACATCTGCAGGCTGTGTTACATCTTTGTGGGTTTCATTGGTGCTTTGACAAGCCTGTGGTCTGCATGTTTAAGTAGTCGTAAGAGATTCTGAGATAAACCCACACAAGCAGATTTTTATTCCATTTTTGCGTTCAGTGTACAATATTAGAGTTAAAATCACAAAATAAAACAATTTAGGTCAGTAGGTGAACACCTGATTCTGCTCACTTTAAGTAAAACGAGGCATGGCTTACTGCAGCAAGCTCAGTGAAGACATCCTGCACAAGATGCATTTGATACACACCATCTTACCAGGAAGTGATCTCCCTGGGGTTGCTCTAGAGAAACCACAGCAGTGTCACCCTCAGTGCACTTAAGTTTAGCTTTTCAATGCATCCTTTAAATTTGCATAAATGTGCAATGGAAAAGAACAGTGAAGTGTCCTAAACGTTCAACAGCTCATGTCACCATGACTCTCTAGTACATCATTTCAGTCTGAAAATAAACTGCAAAAAAAAAGGTTACTTCTTTCCTGAGCTGCTTGCTGCGACCTTTTTTCTCGTGTGTTGGAAGAAATGTCTTTCATGGGTACTACTAAGGGTCAAATCAAGAGGCCATGTTTATTGTATACCATTTATATTCTTTATCCAGCTGCAGCAACAATCTCGAGGGATCAATAAATTAACCAGAAGTGTCATGGCACCATAAGCATGAGTGTATGTATATGTATGTTTTTTATTTATTTATATATATATATATATATATATATATATATAAAAACACTATAAGATACAGCCAGGTTGAACTTTTGATCTGTTGCGACAAAGATGACGGAAAAAGAAAAGAGTAGCCAAGAACTGTTTTATCACAGTGAGAACTGCACTATTCACTACTAAAGGGTTTCAGCGGTTTGGAGAAAGGTTTGAATCAACATTGCCTTTTCCTTTGGATGCAAGCTCGTGTTTGTTCACTTTTGGATTTTTATCAATTTAGCAGAAATTGAATAATGCAAGTAGGGTTTTTTGTCTCCCCCCCCCCCTCCCAAGACGAGAGTACCTTTCACTTTTGAATGTAAAACACCAGAATTGAAGCAGTTTTTCCACGAAACATTTATTTGATCAATAGACAGGATCACATCTTTCCATAAACAGGTCAGTTAAATATTAACAAATTTACAGTCATGAGGAATGTAATACAAAAGAAACAAAAACAAATATTCACTTTAAAAAACCCCAACCCAGGGACCCCACCCAGAATAATGTGACCACGGTGGCACTGAAACAGACTCGAGGTCATTTTCCAGCTCCACTGTTACGCCCTCTCCCTTCAGTGCTTCACAGTTCATCCTTGTCTTTTGTCTGTAAGAGTGATTAGAGAAAAGTCAGAAGAGTAAACCACTCCATCTAGATTCTTCATTTTACATTCTCCTCAAGGAAAAGCGCATGAAGTGTTCTCACCGTTTCTTCGTCGTCATCCTCATCCACAATCTCCTCTTTATCTTCAGAGTCATCTTCTGCAGGTTCTTCAGGCTCCTCTTCAGGTTCTTCTTCAATCTATAAAAGAGTCGCGATTTTTAAACATATCCTATATCACTGCAAAAATGCTTAACAATTTACAAAGAAGATTTTAAAAGCAGAGACGAGACTAAACTCTTTTTAAGGTTCACAGCTGGAAGAGAAACCACTAATTCAGACATACCAAAACTGAAACATCTGCTCTGCAAATTAGTGTAGCATTCGAGAGCTGCAGTGACTTGCCTGTTCATCTAGTGGTACGTTCAAGCTGAGTCGGAGCATGCGCTCTATTCTGTCTCCATAAGCTTTTGTATCGACGAGCTGGTATCCTGAGCGCAGCGTGGCTGTCTCAAACAGAACCACAGCCAGATCTGATGCAGTCTGGTCCTCAGC
>VURO01020580.1:13903-32434 GCA_015108175.1 Pelvicachromis taeniatus
GAAACCATTCAACTCTGCTCTGATTGGACCATTTCAAGTTTAGTACAGTTACTAAGATTCCCATCAAATTACTTAATGAAGGTCCAATACTATAGTACAGATGAACAAACGTGACAGTGGTTAAACTCACATTGACTCGGTTAAGCAACTGCTTGACAAGAGGATGTTTGGGGTTGAGTTCCAGTGTTTTCTTCTGGCTGGCATAATAACTGGAAAGATTAAACAGAAATACAGATTTAGAGCAAGGCAATAGTAGTGGGAATAATCAATAGCCATGCAAAGAGTAGCACAGGATTAACACTCACTTTGTGGAAATGTCCTTTCCTGTCTGGTAGGCCTGTGCCTTCATGATCCTCTCCATGTTTCCTGACCAGCCGTACTGACTGGCCACCAAGGCACAGGGCGAGTTGGTTAGCCTCTGAGAGAGAACAGCCTTCTCAATCTGTTGGGGAACAAACAGCAACGCATTGAATGTTGCAACAGACAAAAATGAGTAGCTAGAGCCAAAATTCAGTGCTTCTACAGGCGGCACTCATCCCCCTTTTTAATATCACAGCATTACCTTGTCCTTCAGAGCTTTGTCCTTCAGCCAAGTTGTGAGCGGTTCGAACTCCTTCTCCTGGGACTCCCTCTTCTCCTTGGCCTTTTCACTCTCGTCAAATTTGACGCCTTCCTTGGCCACGTTCTGGAAGCGTTTTCCATCAAACTCTGGCAGTGCCTGGATGCAGTACTCATCCACAGGCTCTGTCAGGTAGATGACCTCGTAGCCCTTCTTCAGCAGCCTCTCAACAAAGGGGGAAGATTCAGCCTGTAGCCGTGGAAGAACAAAAGAAATGACGAGTTCAGCTAGTGTAGAATAGTTTACACTTCTTTCATGATAGCTGTCACCTGACCAAACACGCATTCACTCACCTCTTTCCTGCTGGTGCCAGCCATAAAATAGATCTTGTCCTGCTTCTCTTTCATGCGTTCCACATACTGCTCCAGGCTGGACACGTCCGTTTCACTGTTGGAGGTCTGGAAGCGCAGCAGCTTAGCAAGACGGGTCCTGTTGGAGTGATCCTCAATCACACCCAGCTTGATGTTGGTGCCAAACTCCTTCCAGAACTTGTCGTTGTATTGTTCCTCTGCAATCTTTTTAATCATGTCCAGAGTCTTACGGACCAGCTTCTTGCGGATCACCTAAAAAAGACAAGTAATAACGACCATTTCATACTGCATTAAAATCTCGTGTTAGTCAGAGTCTTTATGTTATTATTTAAACATTCTAGTGTCCCCTATTATTCCTGAAATCACATTATGATTTGTGCTAGATAAAAATTGCTTTGTTGCTTCATTATCCATTTTGATCAAATCATCACTGTTTAATGAATAAATGATGGCTGCATGTTGAGCTCACCTTAAGCAGTTTGTGCTGCTGCAGAGTTTCTCTGGACACATTCAGAGGAAGGTCGTCAGAGTCAACCTAGCAAAATAAAGATTCCCTTAATCACAGTGCAGGTGAGATTAATGCAGAGACCAAGCACATAACGTTAGCATGTGGCCGTCTCAAATAAGAGTAACAAAAATAAAAATACATAAATAACTCACCACTCCCTTGATGAAGTTCAGGTACTTGGGCATCATGTCATTGAAGTCATCTGTGATGAAAACTCTCCTGACAAACAGCTGTGAATGGAAGGCGTTTACATTGAAACTCCGTTTTTGGGGAATTGCTGAGAAAGTTAAATAAATCTGACACCAAATATTGCTTAGGGTACACACCTTGATGTAGTCGTTCTTCTTGGAGCCATACTCGTCAAACAGCCCACGGGGAGCTGAAGTGGGCACAAACAGGATGGACTTAAAGGTGACCTCACCCTCAGCGGTGAAGTGGATGTGAGACATTGGGTCATCGCTGTCCTGTTGGAAGATGGATGGGTCAAGTTTAGAAAAATCAGATATTAGTATACCAACCTACAGAGCTGGATTGACAAAGTATTACTGGTTGCGTGCCTACCTTTGAGAAGGTCTTGTAGAAAGCCTTGTACTCGTCTTCCTCAACCTCCTTAGCAGGCCTCTGCCAGATGGGCTTGATATCATTCATCAGTTCCCAGTCCCACACAGTCTTCTCAACCTACACCCCACAGACACACAAAACGTTTGAAACATTTACATTTTAAATCAGACATGTTTTCATAGAATCCTTTGAGTGAAATAGTCCATAAATCTTAATGACGCAATGGGACTTTAACCCACCATAAAATACAGTTAATGATCTCACACACACACACACACACACACACACACACACACACACACACACAGCTCAACAACAGTTTCTTCATCAACATACCTTCTTTGTCTTTGGTTTCTCTTTGTCCTCCTCCTCTTCCTCTACTTCAGCCTCATCTTCAGAAGCCTCCTTCTCTGGTTCCTCTGCTGTCTCAGCATCTTCCTCAATGGGCTCTTCAACCGTTTCAGTCTTGAATGTTAAAAGAAATTATTGCAACCTTTGTTCATTTCCATATTTAGCGGTTTCAGTCTGGTGTCAAGTCTGACTCAAAGTGTTGAAGGAAATGACAGTAGTCACCTTGCTGGCCCACACATAGATGGGGAAGTTGATGAACTGGGAGTATTTCTTGACAAGGTTCTTGATAGTCTCCAGCTCCAGGTAGTCGGAGGCCTCCTCCTTTAGGACGAGTCTGCAGTTAGACACAGATGAGATTACATTTCAAAGTTCAGGCTTTTAGAACATTTCAGACTCATGTAGCAGCATGAACACACTCTGCAGTTCTTCTTCAAAAGAGACTATACATTCACAACAGATAGGCATCAACTGTGATTTCATAAGCTTTGATAAATAACATAAGACATGTATTGCAATTAATTTTACAGGAGCTGTTTGAAAAGATCAAGAAACCAAATCTGGTGTGGGCAAATGCAAACACATAAATAACCTACGTGATGGTGGTTCCTCTACCCAGGGTGTCCCCACGGGGGTCCTCAATGACAGAGAACTGATTTGAGTCAGACTCCCAGATGTGCTGCGTGTCATTGTTGTGCTTGGATGTCACAACAACACTGTCAGCAACAAGGAAGGCGGAGTAGAAACCGACACCAAACTGCCCGATCAGCTCTGAGGTAGACTGTCCTTCATCCTGCATCTCCGTCATCTTGTTAAGGAATTCGCTGGTGCCTGACTTGGCGATGGTTCCCAAGTTCTTTACCAGCTCCTCCTTGGTCATTCCAATACCAGTGTCAGTGATGTGCAGCATGTTCTTCTCCTTATCAGACTTGAGACAGAAAGAATACAAGTTAAATTAGTGGATACAGAGCTTTTCCATTAAAGGTGTCAGCATAAAGTAAGTTAATGAATACCTTTATTTTGATGGTCAGCTCTTCATTTGTGGCCATTGCATCCTCGTTGGTCAGGGACAACAAGCGGATCTTATCCAGAGCATCTGAGGCATTGGAAATCAGCTCCCTAAGGAAAATCTGCAGCACAACAAAGTGACGATGAGCTCCGTGAGAAACCTCTTTAAAAAATAAATAAAAGTGTAGACGTAAGGTTGAGTAAAGATTGTTCCTGCTCACCTCCTTGTTCTTGTAGAGAGAGTTGATGATCAGCTTCATCATACGGTTGACTTCAGCTTGAAAGGCATGTTTTTCAGACTTTTCCCTGAGCTCCTTAATCTGAGCTGCATTCAAACCATCCAGCTGGATTGCCTCCTCCTCTCTGAAGGCACACAGATGCAAATACAGGCAGGGTAAGGGAGGGGAATGACAGCAAATCGTTGTTGTCAAACATATCTGTTCTCCCTTCATATAACCAAGACTGAAGGTGAAAGCAAGATATATACACACACACACACAACTTCCTTTTATTACAGGCAGATATAGAGTAAAACTGGCACACCTCTGCCTCCACTGTAACTCCCGAGCACCTGTGTACAAGCTTGATCATTTCGGCCTTGTGCTGCTACGATTTAGTCGACTTTCCCTGATACAACTGCAGTTTTCTAGAAAGGTAAATGGAGTTATGCAAAGCGTAACCCACCTCTGCACCACTTCGTCGTCTGTTCTGGAGCCATCCCTGCTTTTGCCCAAGTCCTCCTCTACTGTCCCATCAACGTCAAGTTCATCATCCGCCTTTACTGCAGCTGTCAAGGGACGAAGTTGCTTCATTAAAATTCATTATTAATTATCGGGAACATGTGGTAATTTTACACTCTGGGTTGGAAAAAAAAAAAAAAAGCATTGTGTAAACACATGCTCACAATCACCAAGTTAATTAAGACGTTAAGTCTGACCGTGTTAGATTTTTAAACCACTGTTTAAACGTGCATGTATGCAACAAGGGGGTTTAGCTAACATGAGACAGCTTCAACACAGATGGTGTTTCTGCTAGAAAGTTCTGGAAAGGCAAGGAGATTAACGGACACTGGTGTTACTCTAAATAACATGTAGGGAAATCAAATACGCTCTTCATCATTAAAAAGAAATATATAGCTCGACTGTGGCTTTGACACCTGCAAGTCTTAAAGTCAAGTACAGGGATAACGAGCAAACTCCACAGAGAATGACAGGAAAAGCAGAAAGCCAAGTTAGTGCTAGCATACGGGCTACGTAGCTAAAATGATGAATAATTTAAAAAAGAAATAATGCCGCTACTCACCAAATGCTAAGAGTGCGAAAATCAGCCCTATCACCCAGACTCGTGTCATTGTGAGATGCTTCCTGACTGACGACTTGAGCCTTCAGCTGCTGAGACAATAGCCGGGAGATCAGCGCATGCAGCACTGGCTTTTACAACGAGGAATGACTAGCTGTCTCTCCCACCAAAAGAGCCCACTCGCCTTACCCCGTGACTACCGACCAATGGCTATGCACCACGCACGACCGTCGACCAATCACAATACAGTCTACGGTACATGTTGTCCAATCAGTTTCTTCAACATATGCCTAGACCCGAAAATCGTGGCTGGACACCATTGGCCAGGAATGAATAATCGGCACATCACTTCCTAAAATTTACTTTCCATTGTAGGGAAAACATCACGGACAGCACTTCCAGTTAGAGTTCCAAAACCAAGGAAAATGCTTAGGATTAATAACAGAAAGATGGTGAATGTTTCGTTTAAGGCGCCAAGGCCGTTATGTCGGTTTCAGTCTCTACAAAAGTAAACGATGTGTATATGTCGTGTTATTCTGACATTTTGCATTCCCTTTCCTTTAAATGACTGGATGCATCGTAATGCTGTGGAAGCATAAAGTATAGTGAATGAGTGTATTTTAAGTGAGTCGCCGTATCTGATCCACTCGGTGGCGCTATATAGTTAGCGAGCTGAACTGGCCAGTTGTGCCACACTGGAAATGCTAGTTTAGGAACTAGTTCTTACTGTTCTTGATCAGGATATCACTGTGCTGCTTGCTCAGTTTGTTATGTGTCAGGGCTGTTAGCGAGTGTGTCAGTAGCGATATTTAAAAGAGATACTGTGAATCTTATAAAAAAAAAAAAGAACCATCATCAATACCAAACATCTCAAATATATTACACTTGACTGTCTGAACACAGTATCAGCTCCTATTAACTATGATGTTTCTCCAAATGCGAATGAAAAAAAGATCAGAATTAACAATTTAAAGATAAATAAAATAATATTGGGCTTATTGTCTTAAAGTGATTTTTCCAGTCTAATACTATTTTCATAAAGCATATTTTAAACAACAAAGCTGACCAAAGTTCTGTACATAAAAAGGTGGATTACATAATAATATACATTTTATCACATCCATCACATGCGCTTGGTCGACGGCTCACATCCACCAAGGTCTTCAAGGTCAGCTTAAGCAATTTTAAACTATATGTTTTACTGCAGTTGTTTTTATTGACAACATATAGACATATAAGGAGTAAAATATGGGAATTTTAAATCTCATATTATTGTTTGAATTCAAATATCATGTCACATTTGACCTCTGACCTCATCGATTTTGGATGTGAATTTTTCCTAAATATAAGGGTGCAACACACGCACACACACACCTGCTAATTAGTGGTGACGGTGAGTAACAGACTTATAAAACTAGAGTATTACACCAAGCCATCTTGGTAATGCCTTACAAGCATACAGCGAATGAGTGTACCGCTGATCTTTATCCACTAGGCGGCACAATTTAGCTACTAAATTAAAATATGCACATAGTAGCAAACACAAATGATAGAAGAAGCAGTGGTGCACGTTTCTCCCACAAGTATGCATATTATTCCACTGCTTCCTTATTCCGTTTACATGTTTATGTGGGGAAAGGATCTGAATGTGACAAGCAGAAGGTAAAAGAGACAACACTTTCTGATAATCCTCGTCTCCTACATTCATCCCCAAAAAGATAGATAGATAGATAGATAGATAGATAGATAGATAGATAGATAGATAGATAGATAGATAGATAGATAGATAGATAGATAGATAGAATAATTATTACTGAGCACTATATTTTTGCTTTTTTGCTTTCTTAGTTATTATGTATACTTTTTAACATCAGAAGTTTGACGTATTTTGTTGCATGTTTTCAGCAGTTAAGAGAAAATTCTGATTATATCACAACTATTGGATATTAATTGCAGTCACAACAGATTAGTAGTCCTAAAATGCTTATAGCTTAACTTGTTATATGTTTTGCTGTCAGGAAAAAAGATAAATTGTCATTTAGTCAGCTAAAGTATACTAAGTGTGTGTGAGCATGTCCCAAAAAGTTGAGTTATGAATTTGCGGTTTGTAATTTTTTCATTGATGTTTGTGGCTCGGATTTAAATCTCTTTGATTAAAAGCATTCAGTCTTTTATTGCTGAAGAAAATACTATGGGTTTGAACACTGCGGTAGGATCTCTACTCTGTAATAACACATCTACTACGTGTAGGCTATCTGTGATCATAAATGATGCAAGGGCAATAAGGAGCGAGCATAAAGACATCATATGCGTCATGTATACATATTATTATTATTATTATTATGATTATTATGATTATTATGATTATTATGATTATTATGATTATTATTATTATTAAATAATAATAATAATATATCAAGCTATGGGAGGCGCCGAACGTCAAACGCATGAGCTCCTGATTGGCTGGCTGCTCGTGACCTTACCAAACAGGGAAGTGACGTAAGAGCAACTACACAGGGACAGTTTCTGTTTTTGCCGAGAAGCCCGTTACCGCATGCAGTCGGCTGGGGAGCACATCGTGACTGCCACGCTCTGCACGAAGCCATGGCGCCCTGGTCTTTGCCGCTCTCGTGTCTTCTGAAACACACGGACTGTCTGCAGAGGGCCAATATGTTCTGTCATGTCGTACAGGGGTTTCAGCACTACTGCCGCCCGGTAAGGTCTCGGTTATGGAAACGGAATTTCAGAGCGGTGTCACGGGGAGTCGGTCAGCTACTGTCCCGCCAGCCCAGAACCATAAAGTGCGCAGCATCTGTTTGTAGCAGCTCCGCAGGCGGGCAGAACACGACAGAGAGGCTGTGGTCGGTTTACAATGAGACCAAAAGACAGACTGGAGGTATGGACACCGTTCACAGTGAGGCGGCTCTTCATTAATGATTACAGCCCTGCCCCGAATACAAAGCTGCAGTTTCTTAATAACTCTGTTATGGCTTGTATTTCCTGCTGACTAATGCACTGCATCTCGCCATTCATCTATATTAATAGCCTCTCAGACAGCAGACTCTAAATGTGGAAATGTGGTTGTACCTGTCTCTGTGACTCACTGATGCTAACAAATCAATGTCTACATTTCTGAACCTTAAAACCTGCATGTTTTTATTTATTGCATAACTGATTATTGATCTTTTTTAAAGACCAGAATTTGTTGGGAAGTTGTCATTGAAGGGTTAAATCAACACTATGCTGATGTTTGACTGAGGTGTTCTTTTACACACCTTTTGTCCACCCCTGAATGAGTGCTTGGAAAGCCAGAGTAACCTTGGGAGTTGGAGTGATTAGCACTGTTGCCTCACAGCAAGACGCTTCCTGGTTTGTAGCTGTTCGTGGCCCTCTGAATGGAGGGCCACAATGATGTCTATGTGTGGGTTTCCTCCACATGTTTTAGCTTCCTTTCACACTCCAAAGACATTCATGTCAGGTTAGTTGGTAATTCTAAACTTGCCATGGATGCGAGATAGATCAAATATTTGAAGTGCGTAGAATTAAGAGCTGTATGAATGGATGCTTTCCCCCTTAAATGTATTAGTTTTTACATATTTATCACACTCACATTTACATATTTCAGATCCTCAAATCTGAATCCTCAAATCATATATATGTGTGTGTGTGTGTGTGTGTGTGTGTGTGTGTGTGTGTGTGTGTGTGTGTGTGTGTGTGTACCTCATTGACCCAAGCATTTTTTTCCTATGCTTTCATGCTTCCTATCACATTCAGAGACATTCATTCACACTCTGATGGTTAGTATCTTGACCAGGGGCTCAAAACACCAATCTTCCGATTACGATAAATGCTTTTGATAATGCTATAAATAAAATACACGTGACAGTCAATATAGGCAGTATACTTATTATTATATATGAAATATATAGGATAATTCAAGAACGTATATTAAATCTTTTTTAAAAAACATATAGATGTTAATAATCGCTGTACATGTGTCTATTCGTGCAAAGTTTTGCTAGGATTGGCCCACTTGTTCAGAACGAGGTATGGTATATACACACAGATACATACTGATTAGAGTAAGGTTCCTTGGTTGTCGGTATTATTGCATATATTTCTTAATTCAAATAAGCTGAACAGAACTCTTGTGTTTTTATTTTTCTTCTCAGATCTGATCTCTGTTATAACTGCCAACTCTGTCGACCCAGACACTATTTTTGCCAACAATGAGATGAGCCTGCGCGACATAGAGATCTACGGATTTGACTATGACTACACTCTGGCATTCTACTCCAGCCATCTCCACACCCTCATCTTCAACATAGCACGGGACATCCTCGTCACTAACCACCGGGTGTGTGTTATGATTCTACAGCCTGGCACTACCGATTGAGTCACCCCTCCGCTCAACCACAACCGGTTGACCACACATGACCACCCCTCCCTGAGCCTGGTTCTGTCAGAGGCTTCTTCCTTTGAAAAGGGCGTTTTTCCTTCCCACTGTCACCAAATGCTACAATGTTCTTCCTATTGAAAAAAACAAAAGTAGTATCCAAGATGGCCGACTTCTAAATGGCCCCCATGGTCACCACCCATCTTGAGGAGTTTGCCCCCTCACATATACTAATGTGCCACAAACAGGACTTTAATATCACCAACCATTCCCATGTTATTAAGGTGTATCCATATAAATGGCCCCCCCTGTAGATTTACCCCTGTGGGTGATGTTGCTCATTGGTTTTCAGTAAACCTAATGCTTTTCTTGTCACTAAATGTAAACCTTTTTTTTTTTTAAGTATCCAGAGGGTCTTCGAAAGTACGAATACATTCCAAATTTTGCTGTAAGAGGACTTCACTATGACGTCCAGAAGGTGAGAGTGGAACTTTTATTATCTTAAACTGTTTAGACAATCTAAGATCAATGTGAGGACCATCGGTATGATGATTGTATTTAATGATTTTCAGGCATTACTGATGAAGATAGATGCTTTTCACTATATCCAGTTGGGAACTGTATACAGGTACACTTTAATTCCATGCCCGAGTAGTGACCAATTATATGATGATACAAATGACATGCTGTTTAAGAATTTCCATTGCTTAACGTTTCTGATTCAGAGGTCTTCATCCTGTTCCTAACGAAGAAGTAATTGCCATGTATGAAGGCTGCCATGTTCCTCTGGAGATCATGAGTGACTTCTACGGCAAGGTGATCAGCACTTCCATACTGTCATGTCTCAACGCAGATACTGAAACAAGCATAATAATTATGATACTGACTTTCCTTCAGAGTTCACATGGCCATACAATGAAACAGTTCATGGACATCTTCTCCCTGCCTGAGATGACCCTTCTGTCGTGTGTCAACGACTTCTTCATGAGGCACAACATCGACTATGAGCCAGTCCATCTCTACAAAGATGTAAAGGTGAGCTGTCTCACCTTGTTTTAATGCAATGATTTGACAGCACTCCCTTTTCCTGATTGGCTCTCCCCAAATGCCAGTGTGTGTGTAGTTATAATAAATCCAGCCACACGTTCATGACTGTAACTGTATTTCCATCTTTCCAGGGAGTGCTGTGTACTCCAGCCATTCGGTTCCATCTTATTTTTAGATCTGAAAAGTCGATGTCTAATTTTAGTCAAGCACGCTTGCTTGCAGCCATGTGGTCTGTTCTCTGGTGGCTCCGCGACTTCACAGGGAAAATCACATCTGTGTTCTCCCTTTGAGGCCAACTGTCATGGTGGGCCTCTCACTTCTGTGTCACACTGTAGGGTATTTGTCAGATCACTGTCTTTAAAAGCCCTCACACTTACTCTCTGTTCTGCTAATGCTTCTCATGTTTTCTCAAGGACACCCCCTCCTCCATTTTTTAATTACTTTCAAACCCGTTTTATATATTTATTTTTTTATTTTTTACTTCTTTTGTGCATCAAACAATCTTTGTATATCTTAAACATCCTAAGTTTTCCCTGAGGGTTTCAGGATTTCAGGGGAAAGTTTATTCGCACACTCATTGATTCAAACACTTTCTCAGTGTGTCACCAAAGGAACTAAACTCTGGGGCTTTCTTTCTTCATATTCATTTGTATTCACACATGCACTTGCTTTGTGCTTCTAAGTCAACTGTTTATATTCACAGCAAAGTTGCTATTGGACCTGAATGTTAACATAGTGTCGCTGAAGTTATAACTTGTGGCTAAGGGCTGTTTACTTTTCTTCACAGGAAGCTATTAGAGATGTTCATGTCAAGGGCATAATGTACCGAGCTGTGGAGGCGGATATTGGTAATTTTTCTTTGATTTATATTACTTAGTTTGAACTAATGAAAGAAATGATATGGCCACATCTGAATAGTTGCCAAGAAATAAAAACATAATTTAGGCTTAATGAAGCTGTGATTTACAATTAAAGGCGTAGGGATTTTTTCCCCCTCTCTCCTTTCAGAGAAGTACATTTGCTATGGCGAGCAAAGCCACGCTGTGCTGAAGAAGCTGTCAGCGCAAGGAAAAAAGATGTTCCTCATTACCAATAGCCCTTTTGACTTTGTGTAAGTGAGAGCAAACAGAGTGCAAGTGTTTGTTGACGTGATTAATTAAAAACGTCTTGTATTGGTGTACTAATGTTTAATTGGTGCCGCTTTATAATGTCCCAAGTTTTATGGATGGGCAAACACACATCAGCAGGCTTGTGTTTGTAATTCATTGTAAATCATTCACTGTGAAGCCTTTTGAAGTCTCTTTTTCCCCCCCCAGAAATATAACAAGCTTGTGCGTATCCAACCTCAAAAGGTTGAAAAATCACTGAAATTCTGTCTTTGACATAATATTTTGTTATACCGAGTCATCACAGCCACAGGACGGGCATGGTGCGTGCTACAGTGTGCAAGATCTCACGTTTTTATTAATGTCGTAATTGGAAGAATGTAAACGTTAAAATAAGATATTGAGAGATTGCTGATTTAAATTAAGAGGCAATCTACGTGTTATGAATTAACGGGTTGACTAGTTGGCAGTTTAACTGAGTTTACGCTAGCCTAGTGCTGCATTGACATGCTAATCCGGGTGTAAAGCTATGCCCTAAGGTTCGTGTTATCATAACAAGCTCTAAGGTGTTGCTGACAACGTAAAAAGCCGAATCTTTGTTTGCTGCAGGGATCGAGGAATGAGCTACATCGTAGGAACAGACTGGAGGGACTTGTTTGATGTCGTCATTGTTCAAGCTGATAAACCTAGTTTCTTTAATGACAGGAGGAAGTAAGTAGTATGTTTCTCATTACTAGCTTCATGTTATGTCCCATTGGGGGACTTCAATAACACATGCCAGTATGGCTACATTGCATTGATTGCTGTATAAAAATGTGCATTGTTTTACTAAATGTCCAATTTGTGGTTTTGTCCTAGACCTTTCAGGCGAGTGACGGACAAAGGTGTGCTGCTGTGGGACAGAATTCACAGGCTGGAAAAAGGGCAAATCTATAAACAGGTACTGTGCCCATTTAATAGTTCTAATAAATTCCACTGGATACGCTGCATGATGAAACACATGGATAATTTTTCTCTTTTATGTATGACTTTGATATTCAGGGAAACCTTTATGAATTCCTCAGGCTGACCGGCTGGAGAGGATCCAAAGTGCTCTACTTTGGCGATCACATCTACAGCGACTTGGCAGTGAGTTACATATTTCTAACAAAGCATTAGAACTACACCTGTAGTGTTAGGAATGAAGTTACTATGAATACAAACAGAGTGGAAGCCTGCTTTGACCATGCGGTGCTTTGATAATGCTCCATTTAGTGTGTTTCCCCAGAACTCAAAGGTCTCAGACTGGACTGTTCTTTAAAACAATCTAACAAGCTACCTGTTCTGAAAGAAGATAAAAGGGTGTGCTTAATTCACTGAAGCCTAGTTACTGAGACACTGCATTGGGTTTGGCTCATGAATGAAAGGAAGACTTTTTAATCAGAGGATAGTATCAGGTCAGTTAGACTTCTGGGATATTGATCTGGTCAGTTAAGCAGCAGAGGGGGTTGTTAATCGGTTTCAGCTGCTTTGGTGTTAATTAAATTAACAACAGGTGCACTAATGGAGCAACAATGAATCTGACCCCAATGACCCCAGAATGGTATATTAAGGTGGAGGCCACAGAGAATTTTTCCCTCCTCATATTTTCTGACTGTTTTTTCACTAGTTTTGCAGTAGTCCCACTCCTCCTCCTCCTCCTCCTCTTCCTCCAAGTCCTCCAGTCATACATGCAATTTCCAGAAGGTTTACGGTGTCTCCCAGCACAGTCTCAGGAGCATGGAGGAGATGCCAGGAGACAGGCAGTTACCCTAAGAGGGCTGGACAGGGCCGTACATCTGTTGCTATCTGCTCTTTTGTGCAAAGAGGAACAGAATGAGAATGCCAGAGCTACAAAATGACCTCCAGCAAGCCAGTGGTGTGAATCTGACCAGACAATTAGGAACACACTTCATGAGCGCGGCCTGAAGGCACAGTTGGCATTTGCCATAGAATACCAGAACTGGCACCCTGTGCTTTTCACAGAAGAGAGCAGGTTTACCCTGAGCACATGTGACAGACATGAAAGGGTCAGGTTTGTGCTGCCTCTAACATCCTTCAGCATGACTGGTGTGGTGGTGGATCAGTGAGGTCTGGGAAGGTATATCCATGGAGGGAGGGAGGGAGGGACCTCTACAGGCTAGCCAACGGCCTCGTGTGGCGAGAGTATGCAGGCAGTTCCTGGAGGATGACAGAATGGATACCATTGTCTCCAACTCCAGGCCTCGAGGGCCGGTGTCCTGCAGGTTTTTGATGTGTCCTTGTCCACCCACTGCTGATTTAAATGGTTAAACGACCTCCTCACCATGTCTTGAAATTCTCCAGAGGCCTGCTAATGAACTCATCATTTGATTCAAGTGTGCTGACCCAGGGTGTTATCAAAAACCTGCAGGACACCGGCCCTCGAGGCCTGGAGTTGGAGACCCCTGCCATTGACTGACCTCAATGTTTGGCTGATCTAAATCTAACAGAACATCTCTGGGACATTCTGTTTTAGTCTATGCGACGTAAACAGATTGCACTTCAACTGTCCAGGAGTTCAGCAATGCCCTTGTCCAGATGTGAGAGGAGACTCCCCATCCGTCGTCTCATTAGGAGCGTGGCCCCTCCGTTTGTCAGGCATGCATACATAACCACGTGGGCACCATACTAACTACTGAGTATCGATTGATCATTTTGATTTTCATCAAATGAGCTGGCTTCCTTTCATTCCTAACACATTAGCCAGTACGTATCAGTGTAGATATCCAGTAGGACTTTTGTATGTCACACCTGCTGTAATGAATAGCACAGCACATCACCACTCTTTATCTTTTTATGCCTGTAGCTCAGGAAGTGGCAACAGCGTGAACAAAGCAGGTTACATATATGTATATGCTTGATTAGCAGTAAAGGCTGATAGTGAGAGGTAGATTTTATATCGTTGGCATGATTGCCTTGCAGGTGGCAGGCAGCCAGGAGTCAATTACGTCGTCTTGCTTGTTTAGAGAAATGGAATCTGGCATTTTGTAGTTTACACTAGTCACAGCTTACACTCAGGCTGTCTTGCTGTGGAATGAGCTCATTGCTGCAAGTGGGCACAGAGTAGGAACATGTCTGAGCTTCTTCCTTTTAATTACTCAAGTCCAAAACATGTTCCCACTTTGGATATGTTGCAGAGGTCTGTGTCATATTTCTCTTTACTGTCAGGTGAAATTGTTATAGTTTTGTTCTGGTTATTTGCCTTTACTTAGACTTACTACTTACTATAGTACTGAAACACTGTGTGTTCTGTGTTTATTATTGCATTTATTTCCTCCATACCATGGCTCATGGATTCATGGCTCAAACCTCAGACTGAAGCATGGCTCCACTGAACTTTTGTTCAACAGGATCTGACACTGAAACATGGCTGGAGGACAGGTGCCATTATTCCTGAGCTGAGGAAGGAGATTAAGATCATGAATACACCAGAGTACGTCCACATGATGACCTGGTTACAGTCACTGACTGGACTTATCGAACAGATGCAGGTCAGAAACCGAGTACATCATCCACTTCTCTTAGTCTCGTTTTATTATTATTATTGTACTTTTTTAACTTTAATTTGGTTCTTAAGGGTTTTGTGGTTCACTTTTATGCACTGCTCTCTAACAGGTGCATAGGGATCCAACGTCTCGAGCTGTGATCGAGGAGTGGATCAAAGAAAGAGAAGCCATGAAGTAATAACAAAAGGTTTTATTTATGTCAAACCGTTTTGGATCATTTGTAGAGACATTGTGGAATCGACCTAACCATATCTCCATGGTTGTGTGTTACATGGCAGGCCTCAGACCAAGGACATCTTCAACCCTCAGTTCGGAAGTCTCTTTCGAACGTACCACAACCCCACCTACTTCTCACGCCGACTCTCACGCTTCGCTGACATCTACATGGCCTCCATCAGCTGCCTGCTCAACTACGACTTCCAGCACACCTTTTTCCCTCGCCGTACCCCTCTGCAGCACGAAGCCCCCTACTGGCCTGAGCACAGTTCTGCCGGCTTAGGCGTCTTCTCACCAGCTCCACAGGACCAAAGCAGAGTCTGATTAGCAACAGAAAACCAGAGTAAAAATCAAAACGCAGAGACTGAATGATCTCCATCATTCAATCACTTATTTCATGTTATTTTCTTACGTTTTGGTTTACTGTATTTTAGAGAGGCATGACACATTTTGAAGTGAGCTCCAATGGCAACAGTTGGTGTAAACTGTTTATGATATTTGTGCTTTAAATTAGTCATTTATGTCCTTGTAAAACAACAAAGTCTTAAGATGAGTAGTTTGTGTTTGACAGAATTGTTTAATTAAACAAATAGATGATTTTATCCAGTATAAACAACAGGGGGCAGTCATGCACCATGTTTTGTGTGTGTGTGTCTGTGTGTGTGTGTGTGTGTGTGTGTGTGTGTGTGTGTGTGTGTGTGTTTTTCTATTACCGAGCTGTGAATTACACACAAATCATCTATGCCTTTTTTGTCCTTTGCATCTGTGGGTGTAATGGATATTTACAGTTACATTACAGACTGCGTTGCCTTAATCGCTTTGTTTACGTTACTGCAGTATTTTTTTTTTCGCAACAGCCTCATGTAAGTTATTGCAATTAGCTTTTTCCAAAAAAAAAAAAAAAAATTGCCAGCCACAATCTCCGTTGATGTCATTATTTGCGGCACATTGTCAAGCAAACTGCACTTTGATGTTCTGAGACACGAATAGTTGTAGGAATTCTCACAAAGCACAGCCTGTATGTCTCATTTTAGCACATGAGAAATGTTCAATTTTCTCAGGAGAAAAAAAATAGAACATCATTGCTATATTTAGCATGAATGTTGCTTTTTGATGTGTGAAGGAAGCTGCGGTTTGGGTTTGTTAGGTTTGACACTTTTGTAGGAGATGAGTGAAATATTTTGTGCTGTAACTGTGGCTATATTTTATATATATATGTGCTGGAGTTTTTAAATATAATATTAAAAAAGGAATATCAAAGGGAAAATTACAGTGGCCACAACCATGACCTCATAGTCTGTGTCTGTAGTTTAAACGACATGTTTATAAAGTGTTTACCTATGGTTTCTTTTATTATGTATTAAACTGGAAATGGCCTGATGCTAACCCAGTGATTATGTCATAATTAAGAAGGGCATGATTTGATCTGCCGACTTAATTAGCAGGTATGTGTTTACTGAATGGGTAATCCATTCATTCTTTGGTTATGGTATTGGTATTATTACCTATACAAACAACAAAAGGTTTCATAGTTAAAATGACATTTTCAGGACTAATTGCACCGGTGTTAATAACCACTCAAGTTTCTAATTACAGTTATAGCTGAGGGTTTATTGGGATTAATCCCCCACTCAAATCGTGTTACTGACTAATTTACCATATTGCATCTGGGGCTTTAGCTGTCAGGCAGGTGCAGTCTCTGGGATCTTAGAAAGAAAAAAAAAAGAAGCCTGGTGCTTTGATAGGGATCAAAAATGATCAAACCAATGACATTGGCTCCTGAGCTGAGGAGAGTATCTGGGGGTTCAGTTCCTGACCTCACAGATGCTTCATTAGAGCTGGATAGTTTGGGCACCATGGACACCAACAGCACACCTCTGAGCTCTCCATTCCCTTCCATCCAAACTGAGGTGGTGACCGTACCACCAACAATCTTTCCACGCGTGGGCTACAGCATCCTTTCTTTCCTCATGTTCATCAACACGGTGCTATCAGTGTTCAACAACAGTCTGGTTATAGCCGTGATGCTGAGGAATTCGATTCTCCTACAGCCAATGAATGTTTTGATCCTCAGCCTCGCCGTGTCTGACCTCATGATAGGCCTTTGTGGCTCCCTGGTGGTCACCATCACAAACTACCAAGGGTCCTTTTTTATTGGACACACAGCCTGCGTGTTTCAGGGATTTTCAGTCAATTACTTTGGTAAGTTTAGTTGTTATATGCTGCTTTAAGGTTTTTGTTTGTGTTAATGGAGTTCAGACTTTCTGTCTGTCTTACGTCTTTTGTCCATAAATCACAATATATTCCACCATTCTTATGCAGATGACACTCAGTTGTATCTTATCGTTTTACAACTGAACAGAGACAAGAAAGAAATACTTGTTCATATATTTTTTATATTTATAATCCCTGTCTCTGAAACACAGTGAGCAAGTCAGGAACCTTGGCATTATTTTGGACAGTGATTTCAGTTTTGATAATTATTCAATTAAAGGTTACCAGAACTTCTTATTATTATCTTATTATTATTATATTATATTATATATATTATATTAAAAGTTAGAAAATTCTTATCTCAAATTCACTTTGAGAAATGTGGTTCATGCTGTCATATCAAGCAGGTTCGAATATTATAAGGCTGTGTTTTCAGGACACTCCAAATCATCAGTAGAATTACTTCAACTCATTAAAAATGCAGCAACCAGAATTCTTACAGGTATGAAAGACAATGTTACAATGTTAACTGCTCACAAATGGTTTGATCACCCCCAGTACATCACTGACTTGCCCACTGTTTACGACCCAGTCGGACCTCTCAGGTGATCAGGTGTTGATCTTGACGTTCCTAGAGTCAGATCCAAGTTTGCTGACGGTGCTTCTTTCAGATACTGTTGTCCTGTTTTTTGGAACAAACTGCCTGCTGACCTGAGATTGGCTACATCTGTGGCAACATTGAAAAATAGACTCAAAATCATTTTTGTTAAAACAGACCTACACTTAGAGGTTTATATGTTTGTTTCTTCTTCATAATAAAATGTGCTATATAAATACAATTGCCATTGTCCTTCTCTGACAGTGAGACATACTGATTACTAGTGTTTTAGATTTCTAGAAAATTAAGTTCAATTTTATCTACACAGTGCCAAATCACAACAACAGTTGCCCAAGGAGCTTCATGTTGTAAGGTAAAGACCCTAAAATAACAGAAAGGAAATTATCAATGAACAAGCATTTGGCGACAGTGGAAAGAAAAAACTCAGTTTTAACAGGAAGAGACCTCCAGAAAACCAGGCTCGGGGGGGGGGGCTGAAAGGCTCTGCTTCCCATTCTACTTCTAAATATCCTGGGAACCAAGAAACATTACAAAAGCTTAAATTTTTGGAGCATCTTTTTTAACATTTAAAGAAATGTCTTTTGTTTTTCCTTTAATTTGGCTGTGATAGTTTATATAGTATACATATTTTATTAATATTTTCTTGGTGGACGTGTCAGATTTATCAGATATCTTTTTCATGACACCCAAGCATACTCAGAAATCCTTGGAGTTGATAACTCTTTAAAAAAAAA
>VURO01020580.1:32454-44161 GCA_015108175.1 Pelvicachromis taeniatus
GAAATGTCATTTATGTTGTTTTTTGTTGTTGTTGTTGTCTTGTCTAGGTTTGGTGTCTCTCTGCACTCTTACTCTTCTAGCCTATGAGCGATACAATGTGGTATGCAAGCCAAAAGCTGGTTTAAAGCTGAGCATGCGGAGAAGCATCTTTGGCTTGCTGTTTGTCTGGATCTTCTGCTTGTTTTGGGCTGTGGTGCCATTATTTGGCTGGGGCTCCTACGGACCTGAGGGGGTCCAGACATCCTGCTCTCTGGCCTGGGAAGAGAGATCATGGAGCAACTACAGCTATCTCATTTTCTATACACTCCTCTGCTTCATTCTTCCAGTTGCAATCATCATCTACTGCTACTTTAAACTGCTGACATCCATGAAGAAGGTGGGTGTGTAATAGCTTTTGCTTATTCATTACGCCATTTAAGCAACATTTAAAATGAATGCATCTATCCATGTTAGCTTGCAGTCTACCGCATGCATAGTAAAACAAGTAATTAGCTTCTAATGTGGCCCAACTTTGCTCTCTTCTAGCTGAACAGGAGTGTGGAGCTACAAGGTGGGCGTTCCAGCCAGAAAGAGAATGATCATGCCATCACTATGGTGCTGGCCATGATAGTAGCATTTTTTGCCTGCTGGCTGCCCTACACAGCATTGTCATTGGTGGTAGTTGTAGATCCAGAGCTGCACATTCCTCCCCTGGTTGCCACCATGCCAATGTATTTTGCCAAGACGAGTCCTGTCTACAACCCCATCATTTACTTCCTGTCCAACAAACAGGTAAAAGCACACAGGTAATGTAGAATTGAGATAGAATCGTGATTGTGAATAAAGATTGAAGAAACAGTGTTTGTGAAATTATTCCTGACAGTTCCTGTTCTTTGATTATTTTTTTCTTCTAGTTCCGTGAGTGTGCTCTGGAGGTGCTGTCTTGCGGCCGCTACATTCCTCACAGGTCCACCAGTGTCAGCATCCGCATGCACTCTGTGAACAAGGGGAGCTGGCTGTCCTCCTTAGGCAGAAGCGTCAACACACACAGCAAGGTGTTGCCTCTGTGACAAAAAAAAAGCTGTCATGGTTGTCAGCGTTTACTGGTGCCTCATCGAGAAGACAGACCAGGACACCTACAGACTCGAGTCTGTCACAGAGGTATCCAGCGTTGTTAGAGAACAGAGAAGGATATTCAGAAGGCTGGCCAAAAAACAGGAAACTTCATAATAAAATGCTGTAATGCAACCCAATTAAATGTCAATTTTATTTAAATTTTTTGTGTCAAATCTCTTTTCGTGTCTAGGATATTCTATTGAATGGTTATTTTGTAGTCTCTTCTTTCATTCTGTAACATTTTACTGACAAAACCAGTAGTGATTTTTACTTGAATTAAAGGAGATATATAACAAACAGAAAAACACTAAATGAAAAATGTATGTGGTTTTCAATTTCTTTCCATTTTTAACCACACTGGGATGGTTACCAGACTGCAGAGAAAGACTGCAGGAAACTGAAATCCCAGACTTTTTTTTTGCATAAATTAAATGCAGTGGATATTTTTCTACTCATATAAGAAGAAATTTTCTATTTTTTTCCCTAATATTGTCAAACCGTTAGGCAATGAATTGTTAATTCATGCACACAGTAGACTGTATGACCCTTTTTACATTAGGAGGACTGTTTTGGGAACAAGCGCTCTGTTTTTATGGAAGCTATACAGCACAGCATCCTCCTGTGTGATAGCATTATGCAACAAAAATGGAATTAAAGTCAACAGTAGCCAGCTCCGTCGTCCAATCAATACTGACAGCTTGGTCAAATAATTTTATTTGTTTTTGGATTATGCAATAAGTCCTGCCTTTTCCCAACTCTCACATTTTCCAAGCGTCTGCTGCACAAAAACATTGCTCCAGTGAATATAGGCATTATTTCTTTGTCAAGCGCCTTTGTGAATACACAATGTACTCGGCAAAATTATTATTTTTTATTCTAGGGAAATGGCAAAGGAAAAATAATATGCTTAAATCCGTTTTTTTTTCTACCCACAAAATCGCATTAGGAAAACATGAGAAATTTCGGTGCACTTGTTAAGCAAGCTTGCTGCACAGCTCACCTTGTGCATGTTTTAACAATGAGTAGTCAGTCAGGCAGTAAAAGACTTTCATTTTACTTGGTTAGCCTGCTCTGTGGTCTGGCAATTTTTCATTTGTATTATTTTGTGCTTCTTCATCTGTGTAGACAGTTCAAAGGGGCATTAGACGGTTCAGAGAAGGGTAACATAATAACATCTCTGGGTCTGATCCAAAGGCGGGACATCGTGTGCCACGTGGCACGTTCCTGAAGCAACGATGAGTCACGAAGAGAAAAATGCGTTGCTGATTAACGATGGCGTAAAAGCACCCAGTTGAGGAGAATTGTTTTTTTTCTCTCCCACTGTTGAGTTGGTGCTAACAAACAGGATAATTAATTCAAATCAGTCACTGTAACAATCCATCATTAGTTTTAGTCATAAAATTACTATGTGTCAAGTCAAACTTCAGCTTTGAGCAGCTGGACCGCTCCATCTGTGAGCAGCAGGTCAGCTTCTCAGTGACGCTAACCAATGAAATGCAGCCACTCAGTCTCGGGCTTCAGGAACAGCCACAAGCACTGAGAAAGAGCGAGTTTCCCCTTTGGCGCACTGTAGTTATACAACTGTAGCAGTATTTTGAATCGCATCTACACTTCACATTACACCCCATTACACTGTGCACAGCTGAGTGATATCTTTCAGGTATGCGTTTAGTGCTCTGCTATTTAAATGGACTTTTTTCGCTCTGTGTGTAAGCTCTGTTTTATTAGTGTGACTCTGTTTCACTCACTTGCCCATATTGCTCCCACCCACCTGTTTGGTGCGCTGTAAATACTGCAGTTGGGTATCTGCTTCGAAATAAAGTGTTTTTGATCTTTGATCTTGTTATAAGCTGCACGTTGTCTTTGGCGTCCAGATATTGTCAGATGTGCGATAACTGATTTTGTTCTTTTCCAGAACTTCTGATTTTATGTTGCTGGGAGATATTTGATCAGCCTAATATGTTAGATGATCAAGAGCAAAATGCATTATATATTAATCTAATCCCAGATTTGGTGTAGTCCATAGCTTGCATATTTGAAGCAAAGAGCATTTCACACTTTATCTCCAAACAGGATTACACAGTGTCGTGCAATAATCCTGCAGCATTGCTCACTTTATATCCTGAGCCAATTCAAGAACTCCCAAGTCATCCATCTGGCACGCTTAATGCAAAGCGTTTAACCTTTGTGGTGCACTGTATTAAATGACACGGACAGCTGTTCAGTTTGCAAATATGCGTACAGTATCCTGTGCATTACAGTGCCATACGGTCATCATCGAAGCATTATAGATTTGAACTTCTGCCTGGCTTTTTTTTCTTCTTTTTTTAAGTTGCAGCTATATCAAGGATGAGACAATGGTGACGTAATTGCTATTTAATTAACAGCCATCGTTCCCCCCCAGTTGTCTGTGCTGTGAATACACTGCAGAGCTTTTAATGAATGTGAACACTGAGGACTCCCAGGTGACCCGCCGGTTCTGTCGAGTGATAATGAAAAGGGCGGATTCTTTGGCGCAAATTGTCTGAGCTACAGGTTTAGCAGTTAATGTTATTCATTCAGTGGCGATAAGGGACGAGGGCTTGACGTGCGTTTGGTCAGCGTGGAAAGAGTGATGAGAAAGAACTAAATATGTTGGCTCTTTGAATCCAGAGATGAGAGGCGAGCCCACACCTGCACTAGACTCTGGGAACAATACAGCCTTGGAGGAATACGTTGAAATCGCATTTGTGCTGGCGAACAGCTTTATTCTCTCCAGCACTTCTGTTGTGGGGGCTGCGGCAAATGTTTTTGTCATGCTGGCGGTGTGTCGGCAAAAGTCTCTGCAAACTTCCAATAACGCGCTGGTGGTCAATCTGGCTCTTATAGACTTTCTGAGATGCATAATCGATTGCCCGGTTCTCTTAACCATTGTTGTGAGTGTGTATCGAAACAGAAAAGCGGACACTTTCATCTGTGATGTACAAATGGCCTCCTTTTCGTTCAGCTGCTGCATCCAGTTGTTAACACTGGCGTGCATAAGTGCAGAGAGATACCAGGCCATTGCACAGCCCTTCAAAGCCAGTCAAAGGAAAAGGCGAATTAAGGCGCTTATTCCTCTTACGTGGACCTTCGCTATTCTGGTGTCTGCTGTCTGTGTGATATTTTTGAGGGACTCACCTGTGCATGTGAAATGCCAAGGACAACAAACGTTACTCTCTTATGACAAATTTGGGCTTTACATGCTGTTCCCACTGTGGGCAGTGTGCTTTGGTGTCATCATTGGATTCTACGCTCGCATATTTGCCCTGGTGAGATCACACAGTCGCAAAATATTTGACAAGGGTACTATTCCTCTGGCTAAAAAAGACAAAAAAGAAGAGAAGCCGAGGAAAGAGGAAGCCGCAGTGGTGGAAAATGAATGTGGAAGATTTGAGCAAAAGCCCACCTTGAGCTTAAGCAATGCTCAGACACAAGCTGAATCAAATTCACCCAAGGAAAGATCAGCACAATCTGTCTCCATCAATTCAGAGGATCAGAAAGAATTTAAAGATACAGTGAAGATGAGCAATGCAGAAACAGAACGAGCTCTGCCCCTTCCACTACAGGCTACAGTGCTTACTGAGAAAAAAACAGAGCAGTCAAACCCCCATGTCATGAAGGCTGGAATGAATCCGTCAAATGGAGATGCCGTTTCAAATGTTAAGAGCTTAATCACAAAGCAGCCGTCAGTCACTTTCAACACACAGGAACAGGCCAAAGACAGACTGGAGTCTGAAGAAGAAGCCAAAGAAAATAGCCTCCTGCAGCCCCCATCGTTGCCTGCACCAATTGAAAATCCTCAGTCTACTACCATCTTCCTGACAGAGCCTGACCAAGGCATAAACAACAACAAAGAAGAAACACTGGCTGTTGCTTCACAGGCTCAGGTGACCGCTTCACCTCCAGTCTCAAGCAGAGTCCCCGAAACAGAAGCGATGCAACTCCCTGCAGTGGTGGAAGGGGCTGTTTGCATGATGCCTTCAAAAGCAAGTAAAGAGAGGGCAAACAAAAAGAAAGAGGGCAAAATGGCTAAACGTGCTGGCTACATAATTCTAACCTTCCTCTTATTCTGGTTACCACTGATCACAACGATCCTGGCGTATTACTTTATTCACAAAAACACAAACTCACAGGTAAGTGCCAGCAGCAATAGGCTTGTGAACATGTCACGATTATTCCATTTTCAAGAGGGTGTTCAAATCAAATATGTGATTCATCACAACACACGCGGGCTGTAGCAGATGGCTGCCTCTCCCCGAGCCTGGTTTCTAACTGTTAAAAGGGAGTTTTTCCTTCCCACTGTCGCCAAGTGCTTACTCATGGGGGTCATTTGGTTGTTGGTGTTTTCTCTCTGCTATTACAGGGTCGTTACCTTACAATATAAAGCACGTCGAGGGGACTGTTGCTGTGATTTAGTGCTTTATAAATGAACCAAGAGACCACATCTGGGATCCACATGAAAATTTCGGTTGTAATATACAAAAGTCAATCTAAAGATCTCTTAATTCTTCAAATTGTCTATTGTTTTTTCAGATAATTATCATTGAAGACATGGAGATCCTGTCAGTGTCTGTTGCCTGCATCACGTCACTAAGCGACCCAATCATATACGCTGCAGTAAACCCTCAGTTTTCTTCAGAATTTTATCGCCTGAAAAACAGGATAAAGTCCATATTTCATTAGAAAAGAGAGACTTTCCACCCCTATTCACTTTGTCCAAGTGGCTCTAGACCCAATGACTGTATTCACATTCACTGTGCAAGTGAATATAGAAGTTAATAACATTTGTCTAGTCATTGTCCAAATATGAACTAAATTAAATCCCAGTTGTCGAAGTGGGATTTTTGTTTTTTTTTAATTTGGGTATAAGAAGCTTATTATTTTATATGCCGCTGCGTTATCTTAGATTTTATGCAGGCTGACTTCTCAGCAGTTACTAAACACTGCAGAGCAGAGGCAGCGCATGCTGTGAGAAGCTGCCTGGACTAACGCAATCAGCTCTGCAGGGGAGGTCGGTGCTGCACTCTCTGTCAAACAATCACCGAGGCCCGCACGTCTGCCTCCAGAGACCCTGCAGCCGCGACCCACCGCTGGGCCAGTCAGGTCTTCACATGTCCTCCAGCAGCACCTAATTATTATGCCATCCTGTTATAAAAGATGCTCTTTGAGTAGTCGTGAAAAAAACATTACGAGCTCTACCTAATTATTTTCTTCTTTTTTTTTTAATAAAAGAAAAGACATGGGTCATTTAATGGATGTTTCCATAGAGCTACAGTATTTATTCTATCCACTGCACCAAATGCACAATGTGTGTGATCATTTGTCCCCTTTTCCCTTGCCGCTTACATATGTGGTCCGTGACAAGACTCGTGTGTCATTAAAAGCAGAATTTACATCATGACATACCAGACTCACTTGTTTCCTTCCCACCAATCTCGTTTTTACTGACAAACCAACAAGAAGCAGAGACATACTTTAATAAAACAGAATTCGGCAATGAGAGCATGCAAATCCTTAATTCAACCAGTTAACAGACAGAAAGAGAATGCCAACAAGTGTCAACTAAATCTAGAAATAAGAGAGGAGCCAGCTTCAAATGCGGTTGAGAAAGTCCGAACTGAGATATTTACAAGATGAAAAGTGTACAAAATGGCCCTTTGACACAGAAAAGTCCACCCAGGCTTGCGTTTGAATATCATAAGAATTGGTCAATCATTGGAGTTGATGCTCAACACGCTCTCATATAGTTTTCAGTCCAAATACCACGTGTTCACATTAGGGTTAGTATTAGTTAAGTGCCGCTGAGAGCGTTCACTTATGTTTCTACCTTGTGACCTAACTAATATATACCCTGTATAGTTCTCAGTATCAACTGTTAACTAACGACAGCGGCTGCCACACAGATCCATATCAGGATGTCAAATATGTAAGCTAACACAGAATTCGTCATTTGACTTTCACTTTGCACATATCACAAACATGGTCAGGATGCGTCGTATATTTTACTCGTCATCAAGCGATGTTTTTCAACTAGTTAATGAGTCAGTTAATGAATATTCACAACAGTTATCCATTCCAGTGGATGTACGATTTTCGGAATTTACAACAGAGAGGGGAGCGTTAGAAAACATTTCATTGAAGTGGGTTTGGGGGGGGGGGGGGTTCAAAACAATCGATGTAACAAGCAGTGAGTGAAACGAATGTCCCGCGATGTGTAAAGGAGACTGATTTAATATTCACAAAGATCGCCTTCAGGCAATGAATATGTGTGCTTTGTCATCAGAGGCCATCGAGGATGACCTTCAAACATCCGCATTTCCTCCTGAAATCATAGACAACAAATATGACTACATTACATAATCAAAAATAAAGTTGTTTTTCTTTTTTCCTCAGTATTTTTAGGCAACGACGATGACCGCGCGTTCCTCTCCCTCTTCCTTGCTCTTGCTGTGCTTGATGGAGCAAGATCTGCTGGTTCACCTCCAAGGCAGCTGTCCACATCATTTTAATACCATGCAGAGTTTGACATCAGATGAGATAACAACTTCAAAAAAACCCTCGACCTCTGTTAATCTTATAATCCCTCTTAGATTATGGCAGGTTGATGCTCGGTGGTCCCTCTCCTCAGCATCTGGTGCTGCTTGAGACCAGTTAGCTGATCAGATAGGCATGACATCTACAAGGCAGATACTCGGACAATGTTGCTCTGAGAGTATGCTGTGGTGGTAGAGCCGTCCCCGTCCGGTGAAGTCACCACCGGGGCAGATAAGCTGACCATGGAGGGAGTGATGTAAGGTTCATCACATTTCAAGGGCATGGTCTCGTCGAGTTTAGCGTTCAGGCTGGCGCGACTGTGAAAGAAAACACGGGATTAAAAGAGGCTGAAAGGTCTGAGCTTGCAAATGTACATGGCATAAACCTATGTTACACACAGTTATTTCATATATCCTTATGCAGTGTATACATGAGTGAGGATTGTGTACATAAAACCAGGTGCGTTGACTGAATATACCCCCCTTTTTAAGATGTGGTTCATCCTGTGATGCATATCCTGTAAAAATCCTACATTCTTCTTTTATTGTCCGAGTCCTTTATTGTAAATACTGACATTATGTTCCACACACGAGAGACGTTTTCACAGAGCACCAGACTACTCCACCCAGTTTGGAATCGCAGATTCTTTTTTTTGACCTTTTGAAGTATCAAGAACTGCAGATCGTTTATATTTTACTTGCCAATGGGAATGGGTTTGCTCAGGGGACTCTGCTGCCACCCGTTATAATGAAGAGGAAGGGTATTTAATTTGTGGTACTCACAGGGGAGAAAAAAAACCTGTTACTCTGCATAATCCACTGAATGTGCTGTCAACAGTTTTCATGAGAACAATTAAGTGGAAAGCAGTTCCAGTGAAAAACAGTGAGGATTATTCAGAGCTAACAGGAACACTGTGCCGGGATGACACCGTTAACTACAGCACGTTAGTGCCTTCAACACAACCTACATACTGTATATGCCAGCTGCACCGCTACAATCTTTCCTTGTAGCTGCTTGTTCACTTGTTGCTCTTTGCATTTGCTGCATAGCTCAACATTTATTGAGGGGGCAGAGGCAACATCACTCGTCGACGTATTGATCAAATCAAAAGACACACGAGTCATTTATTTAATTTCTCAGCATCCCAAAAAGCAGTGTGAAGTCAAAGGGACTACATACCTGTTAGCCACTGGCCTCTCTCTTATCTGTATGGTGCTGAGCTCCTGGTTATTTGTGCTGGGCAGGCTGAAGCTGCTCTTCTTTCTGTGGCGTCGAGAGCAGCATGAACTGATGCCGTGCGGAGACGAGGACGCGGAGGAGGCCCGGGAGCCGGACTTGTTCATTACGGAGACCTCCATGCAGTTTGCCTGAAAGGTCTGCTCGTCCACAAACTCATGATTCTGGAGAAGAAGAAAAAACAAAATTGGATTCAGTGTTGCTTATGAATCACTCTATTACATCAATGATTGGCTCTGCTCAATGATGAGTAAAGATGTTTCACAGTAAAGCCTAAACAGACTGAACAGAATCCACTGCAAAATTGTTTAATAATTGGAAAATGAATCATCAAGGGAATAGAAATATATTGGCCCAGATGTCCATATTAAGTGCCATCTGTGAGAACATTCACAACTGTTATCGCTGTGAAAAATGAGCAGAACTTGAAGGTCAGGCTTCAAGCGTGTTTCGGGCCCTGCCAGCAGGTGGCAGAGAGAAGCTGTGCAAGAGCCGATGCCTTGTCTTGAATCTTATAACTTGCCTATGTCACTCTTGGTCTGCTTTCAGTCTGTTATCTATAATGCACACTGTAAAAGACCTGATTGTAAACCTTTTCATCGCCACGGGAATAGTGTGAAACCATTTGTTGGAGCTTTTCCCAGATGAGACGCAAGCCGGTTACTAGCAGAGGGATCATCTCATGACAAGAAACACTGATTCACTCCCTGCATACATCTGTTTGCAGAGTTTTGATCTGCACGAGTGTAAAACTCATGTCAGGGCAAAGAATAAACGAGAACCCTGCATCTGTAAATGATTGATACAGTAACATGAAGTGCGCCGGTTTGTTTCCATGAAATAATCTTTGTGGATGGCAGAGCCATGTTATCTTTAGCATGTCGCTGGCTCGAGGACTCAGCATTTCCCAGCCCCATTTAAAGCTATTTTTAACTCATGCTGAACAGGAAATAGACTTTACAGTCTGAGCAGAGATGAAAAAAAAGTCACTTTGTTTCTATTTGCAACTCACTGTAACAGTTTGGAACTACTGATGATACAGCGCAGACTGTAGGAGTAATGCAATGAAAGGAGCTTTTTTCCCCCCCCACAGAGAGCTATTTTAAACTGTGTGAAGTCTGTTACCAAGATAGTACAAAATGAAAAACACCAAAGCTTTTATCTTCCAATGGACATGGCTTTAAGGTCTTCTACGATTTTGTTGTTGTTGTTTTTTTTACCGTGGTCTTTTCCAGGCAGTGCAGCAGATGATGATGCTGGCTCTCGAATGGAGGGCTGGGGGCCTTCCCCACCAGGGCTTGTCCTGCCTCCTTGGAAGCCTTGAGAGAGTTAAAAGAGAAAAACAAAACAAAACAAAGAGAAAACCACAGCAGTGTAGATGAGCAGGGTTACATTGCACGTAGACCGTCAACAGCAAGTAGCTCGGCGATGTAGGGGCGAGAACGCAAAAGCATCGAGAGTCGAAATGCTGATCTGTAGCACGGCAGCCAGTCCACTGAACCTAGTGACACGGCGATGTTTTCGGGGTGGGTGCACAGAAACTGCGACTAATCGCAGAGTGTTTACACTGAGAACACTGGTTTTCTTGTTCTTTCACAAATTTGGTGATAGGAAGCAGGAAAAGTCCAATTCGAGGGGAAATCGCTTTCAGTGCGGCAGCAGTGGCACACCTAGACACAGATCGAACACAGCGTACCAAACACAGCAACAGCATTCTGCACCATAATGTCACTACACATATGACACACACTTCATGAAGCTCTGCGCGGCTCTGGGATGGACGGTATGTTGTATTAGTCTGCACTACAACCTGGGATGCTCTAGAAAATATGCACAAAACACACAGCAGATCCAAAAATACCCCCCAAAACAAAACCAAACCAAACAAGCAAAGAAACAGAGTTTAGAGGAGATGCAGGCTGAGCGGACAGCCTCCACAGGTGACATACTGCAGTAAGTCTTTGTCTCCCTCCTGCCCCTCCAAACCCTGTTGGACAGACATGCAGAGCTTGGTCAATGAGTAAGTGTGAGTGTTAATGGCTGAGGCTCCACCAGACGGCAAATATGCCTGCCTGGCCCTCCTGCTGCATGGACAGAGAAAGAGAGAGAGAGTGTTGACAAGGAAAGTCAATGCTGCAGCTGAGAGGCTTGATGTAAGAGAGGACGATCACACTGAAGCACTGGAATGACAGCAGCCCCTGTGTTACAACACGAAAAGCTTCTCCATGTGTGTGTGGTGTGTGGTGGCATGCCCCCTCCACCCCTGACCACCCTACCCACACCACTGAGCAGAGTGACATGCAAGCGTCAGCGAGGCCCCGGTCAGTCAGCCCCTCCCCGCCCCCAAGCCGCTGCTTGGCCCCCAATCCGGTTTACCTCCTCCAGCGAGTCGATCAGGAGCCCATTTTGTTTGTAGCGCATATAGGCATTAGTGCCTCGGATCTTCGCAGCACGGATTCTAGCGAGGCGAGTTTTCTGTTTGAACAAACAGACCTCTGTTTTAGCCTCTGACAGTTTGTCCGTCACACTAATTGGCGACGTCTTCCTCCACCACTCCTCCTCCCCACCCCACCCCACCCTCTCCGCCCGCCTGGCAGCCGCAGTATTTAGCGGAGAAAGGTTATGCCTAAATGTACGATTAGGAAGTTCTGCCTTAGCAAACACTTTTAGAAAGAAATGCACATATTTCTATCGAAAAAGCTGCTGACACAATACTCTGAAGATCATTTGTTCAGTCATTGTCATTCGCTCTCTTATTTCCTTCCCCCCCCCCCCCCCCCCCCCCCCCCCCCCCCCCCCCCCCCCTTTCTCCCTCTTCTCA
>VURO01020581.1:2680-22868 GCA_015108175.1 Pelvicachromis taeniatus
CTGTGGAATATTGGAGACAAAGGATTTGCCAGCTGACCTCATGGATTAGTGGGTGCCAATACTGCATGTTATCAGTAAGAACAGACATTAAGAGTCAGAAAGTGTGACTGTATTAGCCTTATGGATGTGGTCTGTATGTGTGGGGGAAAGCCAGCCTAAAATACACTGCAGTGGGAAGTGAATTAGCATCTGCATCTCCATACTGCTGAAAGAATTCATCATGTAGGTTTGTAAAAGTTATTAAAAGAGGTGTTTTAATGGGTCCTTTTTATTGAACATGACCTCAAACTGAACCTTTGGACTCATAGAAGGAACAAGTGTTTGCGCATTACCAGGGATCAGTTTAAAATAAAACGTCAGCCCTCATCCAGACGTGAGAGACTGCTTTGAACAATGCTTTTGTCTGATATCGGTTTTGTATAATAGTCACATTAGAAACATGCACAATAGACATGCAAAAAAAAAAAAGTGAAAAAATGCAAACAACAGGACATGTTTTTATCCTCTGGGCCTCCAGGCCAGGAGGTCAGACTTTAGCTGGCTCACGAAAAATTCTAATTGATTGACTTCCTATACTCCCAGCTTCATCCATAATACCTCATCATTAAGAGAAATGTGTTTGTAAAGCACCTTTCAAGGACAAAGTCAGAAAGTGCCTGACAACAAATGAAAAAAATATCAGATACATGAACATTTCAAGTCTTGCATATAATTATTCAAATGCCTGTCTGAGTAGGAAAGTCTAACTATTTTTTAAAAGCCTCTTCTGAATCAATAAAACAAAGGGATGAGGGCAACTCATTCCAAAGCTCTGGAACCACCACCCCAAAAACCTGAGTTTCCACTCATTTTAAAATGAGACACTACCAGCAGTCTGTTCCAAAGTCCTAAGGGTTGAAAGAATGGGTCAGTAAAAGTTTTGACATGTGCTGGGCTGCATTAACATTTATATTTTAAAACGGACTCAAAAGCCAACATGGAGTCAGATAAGACTCTTAGAGAAGAAAAACCATTTCCAAACTACTTTCATCAATCTACAGGGAGAAAGATTATTCACAAGTTGAAAACATTCAAGGACATCCAAGCAAATTAACCCTAAGGTCAGATTTAGCAACAATCAGAGAAACTGCAAAAAAGAGCCACATCTCAGACTCTACCGTCCTCAGCATAAAATGTTCAAGTTCATGACAGTACAATCAGAAAAAGACTGAACATGTATGTCTTTGAAGGGTTTCCAGGAAAAAGCCTCTTTCTAAGCTGTGCTGCCATGTACATTTTAGTACATGTACTTTTTAGTACATGGCAGCACGGCTTAGGTTTGTGAAGTTTAATTTGAACAAACTACAAGATGTCTGGAACAATGATCGTTAGGCAGACAAGACCAAAGTGCACAGCGCCACATGTAGGAAACTAAACAGCTGTTAAACACGGTGGTGGAGAGGTGATGATTTGGGCTTGTTTTGTGGCTACAGGACCTTTTTTACTCTAGATTTAAATGTAAGGCTATCGACAGCTAAAGCAGGTCAATGATCCAAAGGACATCAGCAAATCTGCAATGAAGGTGCTGCAATGGTCCAGTCAAAGCCTAGACTCAATCTGAGTGAAATGTTGTGGAAATGTCAAGAGAGCTGTGCAAAACTGAATGAAATGAAGCAATGTTGACAAAACTCCTCAAGAATGATGTGACAGACTGATAAAGTCAAAAAAAGAAAACGATTAACTGGTATTTCTGCTAAAGTTGCTTCTGCAAGCTATTGTGTCTTGGGGTGTCTGGTCAGAACTAGATGACGTGTTTTTATTTTTATTGTGAAAGAAGATGTACTCTCATTTTCACAATGTGAAAATGCTGACTCTCAGAAAAAAATAAGTCATCAGTGAGAGATCTGTTCAGTCTGTTTGCATCACAGGGGACCTCAAAGGGCAGAAACCCCATCACTGGCCAAAACAGACCCTCGTCTGACCAATGAACTTTCCTGATGTACTTTTTTTCTTGGCCCTGGGCCATCGGGTCATTAATTAGGTTGAACTGTGAAAACATTTGACAATTTTTCAATTAGGGGATGCAAAGTATACGTGTGATACACCGCTTGTATACTGTTAAATATTTTCCTTTTTCATCAAAAATGTTTCAAAAGAGGAAAATGTGACATAACATTTTTGAGAACCAAACAAAAGAAATACAGATGTTAAAGGTTACAGCTGAAGGACATTTTGAGGCAATCTCATAATGGGTCATTCCCCCCTCGTATTAACTGTAGTGTCAACATTTTAATCAATAAGCCTGCACTTCAGCAGTTTGCATGGAACATATGGAGCGGGCACCATTCCTAACTTTGCTTTCAATTTTTCCAGCTCGACGTCATGCACCCTGAACTATATTCTAAATATAATCTTATTTTAATTTAAACCAAATTAGAAAGCTGAAAGGATCATTTGAAGTCAACAGGGAGGGCTAGTGTAATGGCTCTGAGCCCATTTGTTCTGTTATCAATGCTCGTCATCGATTTTCCGGTCGGTTCTTCTCAGCTATAGCATGGCATTGATTGGTTTCCAGTGTCGGGGAAAGTTGCACAGTTGCATGCGAGCTGCAGGCCAGTCCTCTGCTGCGTGCCAGAGTGAAGGCTTCAATACTGACGTCTGCGGCAACAACAGAAAGACCAAGTACTTTTGTTTTACTCAAATATGAAAGAGGAGACTGAATGTTTTTGAAGACACTTGTCCATAAAGTGTTTCAAAGGATGGATAACTTGGATGCGTATATGTGGTAAAGGAACATCTTACTTTGGAGTTTCAAATAAGGTATGTCCTGTTCACTTTTAGTGATGTTTGACTGAAGAGTTGATCGACTATTGAAAGATTGTTCAGCTATGTAAATCCTGCCTTTGCCACCCAGGGATTAAAGTATTGACTCCTTGCACTATGTGAGGGCATAGTATTTTGGGAGGGGCAAAACTAGACTTGCATTCTGGGAAATCAGAGCACAGATGAGTTTGTATTAGGAAACAGAAGTGTATTAAGAAGTTTTCAATAAGTGTCGTTATATAAACAAATGCATAATAAAGTAAATCACATCAGACTTACAGTAATGGTATTCTGAATACACCACCTATTGTAATATTATGAGAAAGTTCTTTCCAGAAAAGGATTGAAAAAATATTCCAAAACCAGCTTGCATGTGATCTCTTTATCCTAAATATAAAGGAGTGTTTCTCTAGTCATATGCAGCCCAGCAAAGCTCAATGTCTGACTCAGACCTCATGAAGGGTGGGGGACCGGCCATCAGGAGTCCCGAATGCCGTTCGTCTCCGACTCCTCGAATGGAGTTCCGCAGCTCCTTCAAGGTGGGGGAGCGCTCCCAGAATGTGACAGAGAAGGTCACACAGGTATGGCAGCTGAGAACCTCACACGGGCTCTGCAGGTCCCATTTATGAGATCCAAATGACTGAAATGTATTGCCATTAATGATCACATTCACTGCTGACCTGGTTCAGTCCATCACTGGATCTGAAAGAAATGATGTTTTTAAATACTAAGAAAAAGACGGGCTCCAGAAAGTTTCCACGCTGGAAGACTTCTGTTAATGAACCTTTTAATGGAAAAATCAGTTGGTGATTAGGTGACTAGTTGTATTCATCATTGGGTGTGAAGTAGAACTTAAAACTGAGCGACAGTTAAATTAACACCTACTGTTAATATGGCAGGACCCCTAAAGCTCAGTGACCTGCATCACTGCTCTGTGGGATCATGTGAGATGGATTCAAAACAAATGGATGGGGCCTGTGAACTTGCATGGGGGTACCCGGTGGTCCCTGTCGCTCTGACTGTCAATATTCTAATCTATCAATTTTTGTCATAGAGTTATTTGCAAAGTTGGTGAGATTAAATGATATGATATTGAGGGTATAGGCAGAACTCAGTGACAATGAAAGCACATGACCAACTCATCATTATTGCCTTCCAGCACCCCAACATCCTGCGTTCAGTCAGTTCCTAGACTGTTGATAACAGGATGCTGTTATTTTATCTATCTCTAAGGTTTTGTGAAATTTTGGATATGGTTGCCTTATCTGGATCTAACCTTTCTGCAAGTCTTGTGTCTGCTGAAAGTCACTAATGACAGGCTGGTCAAGGATTTGTTGGACCTACAAGGTTGCAAAACTAAAGCAGGTAGCCTCCAACAAGATCCTGATCAAACCAGTACATGCTCTAACAAGGTCTGTTGGTTAGTTTATGAGAGAGACTTATTAGAAACACTCATTTTTGTTTTGTAAAATTCTAGGTTTACTGTTTTCCTTTGCATGCAAAAGATTAGGCCTTCTTTTCAACATAGAAAAAAGGGATTTGGGTACATGATGGATATTTATTCACCTTCCGATTCAAAATCAATTAAAGCAGCACACACTGTGAAATAGGTAAAGAAGCATACTGATGAATTCTTTATATGCTTAGGTTCTCTCTTTGGAGACTGATGTGCTGCCTGAATACAAACTGCAGGTCCCAGAAACAACATGGTGGATCTTGCTTCACTACAGCCCCTTTAAGGCATTTTGGGACTGGATTATTCTCCTTCTGGTCCTCTACACAGCTGTTATTACTCCTTACTCAGCTGCCTTCCTGTTGGATGAACATGGAGGTTTACGCCAAAGGAGTTGTGGCTACACATGTAACCCTCTAAATGTGGCAGATCTTATGGTGGACGTGCTGTTTATTGTGGATATAATCATCAACCTTCGGACGACCTATGTGGACCAAAATGATGAGGTAGTCACGCAGCCAAGCCAGATAGCAAAGCATTACATCAAAGGCTGGTTCCCTATTGATCTGTTTGCAGCAATCCCGTTTGACCTTCTCATTTTCAGATCAAGCTCGGATGAGGTAAGATTTCTGATTCTTTGTAAAGCTTCAATATACTTAAGTGTCTAAACTGTAAAAAAGTGTTCCCTATTGAGTTTCAAAAGATATTAAACCTGTTTGACCTTTTATCTGTCCATGCCTGTCTTACATGTTCCCTCTTGCTCATGGATACCAAAGATGGTAACCTTAACAAGCCTCCTGAAAACAGCTCGGCTATTGCGATTAGTTCGTGTGGCAAGAAAGCTTGACCGATATTCTGAATATGGTGCTGCTGTCCTCTTCTTGCTCATGTGCACCTTTGTACTAATCGCCCATTGGCTAGCGTGTATATGGTACGCCATTGGCTTTGTGGAGAGACCATACACTGAGACTGGTTGGCTGGACAACCTGGCTGAGCAACTTGGAAAGGCGTACAATGAAACTGACTCAAGCTCTGGTCCTTCAGTTAAAGACAAGTACGTCACAGCTCTGTACTTCACCCTGAGCAGTTTGACGAGTGTGGGGTTCGGTAATGTGTCTCCAAACACAAACTCAGAGAAGATCTTCTCCATCTGTGTCATGGTCATTGGATGTAAGTTGAATCGCCGATGGTCTTAGTTGGTTCTTTAGTTGGGTACTGGTACAACTTTACCATTATTACATCTGAAATGACCCAATCCCGTGTGTCTTCTTGTCCTCTTTCGCTTCTGTATCAGCTCTCATGTATGCCAGCATATTTGGCAATGTATCTGCCATAATCCAGCGGCTGTACACTGGTACAACCCGGTACCACACCCAGATGCTGAGAGTCAAAGAGTTTATCCGCTTCCATCAGATTCCAGGTAGTCTGCGCCAACAACTAGAGGAGTATTTCCAGCATGCATGGACATACACAAATGGCATAGACATGAATGCTGTAAGTAAACAAAATGATAATGCTCCTTTGATGTTCTTTGTCTCTCTTATTGTTACATATGTTCAGACTGTATTTCTTTGTTCAGGTGTTAAAGGGATTTCCAGAGTCTCTGCAGGCAGACATCTGTTTGCACTTGCACCGCTCTCTGCTGCAGAACTGCAAGGCTTTCCTAGGAGGCAGCCAAGCATGTCTCCGTGCCTTATCTGTGAGATTCAAGACAGTCCATGCACCTCCCGGAGATACTCTGATTCACTATGGAGACATCCTCGACTCTCTCTTCTTCATCTCACATGGTTCCATCCAGGTCACCAGAGATGATGTAGTGGTGGCCATATTAGGTGAAGATATGTAACCATAGATTATTTTACTCCTTAAGTCCTTTCAAAAATGACCTTCTCAAATCAAATAAATCTTCTCCTTCTTGCAGAGAAGAATGACATCTTTGGTGAGCATATCCAGCTTTATGATGAGCCAGGAAAATCAAGTTCAGACATACACACCATCACCTACTGTGACCTGCACTGCATCCTTAGGGATGACCTTCTTGAGGTCCTGGATATGTACCCGAGTTTTGCAGACAACTTCTGGAGGAACCTAGAGATAACCTTTGACCTGAGAGATGTACATTGACAGTTTATTGTAACAAGCTTCACCTAATGCTAAAATCAGATATTGTATACTGTCACTTTGGTGAGTTAATAAATATTTTTTTCTGTTGTCTTTAGGCTGACCAAGAGCCACCAGTAATAATAGCTGATGATTCTGGTGATGACTATGAATACCACCACAAACCAAGATGCAAAATACACTCACTGGACTGCAGAAATAGGCCAGGTGAGATATGAAATGCATAGAAAGTTGTGCAAACAAAGCAAACAATGTGAAAAGCCATTTCAAATCCTGACTTAAATGGATGGACACTTTCAAGAATCATACTGAGATTGTTCATGCATTCAAAAATGCTTCAGACATGCCTGTAAACCAGGCCTTACAGATTTGGAAAGTGTTACACCACCACCACCACCTGTGTTTCAACTTGACTTGTAATTGAGGCATCTTTGGCTGCCTGACACCCCAAACTATGCGTGCGAGGTGTAGGAAAACTGTAACTGAAAGACCGAAATGCTTTTCTTTGAACAGATGGAATTGATCACGAAGACTCGTATCCCCTTCAGGCCTGCCATCAGTCATTTTCTCATGCCTGCTGGGAGGACCATTGTAGCTGTGGATCGCCATGTTCACAGGGAAGTGAGGACTTTGAAAAACCTCTTGCTCATGGTGCCAAAGCAGAGCATTACCCTGCAGAAGCTGGCAGGCAGGATTATGCTTCATCTGTATTACAACTGCGACCCCAAAGTGGCACTTCAGAGGGGAGGGATGCAGGGTTTGACCGGGGCCCCCAAGGTAGATGGCAGTCATGTAATGGCAAGGCATAAATTTAATTGCAGTCTTGACTGTTACCCTGATTGAAAGGTTTTGGTTATTTTAAACGTGTCACATTAAAGCACTGTCTTGATATTTTCCTCAGACTCATCTCTGAATGTGCCAGGGATGTATCAATACTGGTCAGACAGACAGTCACAGCAGTTTTCCAGTCGTGCCTGGCGATCATCTTCTGTCTGCAACTCATGCCACCCACCACCATTCACAGAAGAAAGGCCCAGTGAACTTGAGACACACCTTGAAATTTTGCATTCACAGCTCAACAGGTGCATTTGCTGACGTTCACCTTTTAATCTTTGCTGCTTCTGAGAAAAAGATACAAGGAGTGACAGTGACTTTGGCTCAAGTGCCGCATTGCCTAAATTCCCCCAGTCAATGAATCATCTTTAATGATTTATTTAAGTAATGAGTTAACATTTACACCACCCAAGAATCTTGAAAATTTGTCAAAATTCTTTTTGTATGTATTTTGGCTTAGCGAAATCCTCATGTAATCCTGACCATTACATTTCTACACCTGAACAATTAACATATCTGTAAATTGTTTCTTTTAAAAGCAAAAAGTTCCCAAACTATCTACTATATTAATTTCTATATGAGCATCACTCCAAACCATTCTTTTGCTAGCTTTTCTTCAGTTCCAACTAAGAATTTGAGCCACTGTTTTAATTTTTCTTTGTCAAAATTTGACTTTACGTAAAAAGAGAAATTTCACTTCAGTTTTGATGCCTTGGGTTCAGCACAGAACTCAATTAAACACAACAGCATAAGAGAAAATATTCATGGCTCTACAATAACTTTTTTGTAGAAGTCCCTTCTTACTCTTTGTTTGTTACCCCCCAAAATTGAACAATTGGTTAATGAGCAGACATTTTTCCCTTGTGACAAGTGGTTACCAGATGGTTGTGGACTGATCTGTAAGTCTCTATGACTAGGCCTTTAGCAATCAATTTCCCAGCAATTGCCACCAGCCTCCAGGAACCAATTGCCAACCAGTAGAGGATTACATATTTTCTCTCGCAACTGGTGGTTACTAAATAGTTGCAGTTCTAGTCCTAGGTGTAACTCGGGTCTTATTCACTTGATTCTACTCTATATGATCATTGCATGTCCAAAGTGGTGAAGAGTTAATGTCACATGTTTAGTGGTTACACGTCTCCAAAACTTCAGTTCTAACTTGCTATATGGAGTTACCTTTCCTAAATAAGGTGCTAAAGTCTTCCTGAAACATAGCAAGCATAGTATAGCAACACAGCATTTCAGACAGCTAACAGCATTTTGTTAGCTTTTCTATTACATATTGCATAGGCAATGATTTTTCCCTGTGTTGAGAGTACTTTTCATAGTGTGAGTCATTACATTACATTGGAGCCAAAATTGACCATATTTGGACAAAAATTTTGAGCCCTAAGTTATCAGTTTATGCTAGCAAGCTAAGTAAGCTGCAGTTATGAGACTGTATGTTAAATGAATGCTAAGTAAAATATAGAGAAAATAATTAAATTCAGCTTGCCAAAACTAGAACACAGACATCATGGATCTGCTGTTAAGTTATTAATTACATTAACTATCCACACAGCTAAGCCATATTGCATGCTCCAAAAGCCATCAACCCTACAAACGCATTCAACAGGTGCAGATTGTAACTTAGGTATATTCAGATTTTAAGAATAGCCAGTAGGCTATTGCTGCCTTCATTGGCAACCACCTGTCAGTCTATGGCATGCTTCTAATTATGCAAACTTTAGTTTGGAATAAAATTTTAAACCAACAAGACAAAAAGTAAAATCAGCAAGATGTAAACAAGACTTTATTTCTGGTGTAAAGTTGAGCATGTAACATTTGGATTGAGTCTGGACATGCAATTTATTGTCACTTTGCTTCATTCCTCTCATACTTCCAGCATCTTTTAATTAGTACCTCTTATTTCCTCAGACTGGAGACTCGCATGACAACTGACATCAGTGTTATTCTGCAGCTTCTCCAGAGGCAGATCGCCCCTGTACCTCCAGCTTACAGCACTGTATCATCTAGTACTCTCCATACTGATTCACCTGGTCTGTATGGGGCTGGGACTCCGGTGCTGCATAGCATGTATCCCATTTCCTCCATACAAATGGACAGCCTAGCACTGACACAGGTATGGTATCGAAGCAAAAAAATATTAGAATTCATCAGTTAGGCCAAAGATCGGAAAAACACTGTTATATATCTGAAATGCATTTCATCTTCTTTCATCTAAACATTTGTGCTTTTTTTTTTTTTACTAAGACCTCAGTTGAGACAGACCCTAAGCAGACCAGCAAATCTCAGGATTCACTGTCCAGTGGGATCCATGTAACTGCAGCATCTGATGACACCATGTTCATGACTATCACCCCTGAAACTGACACACATACTGGGTTAACTCCTCAGCTGCCCCAGCCATCAGTCAAACCCTCCCTCATGGACAGTTCCAGGCTGTGTGGTAACCTCCGCTACCCCTCACTACCAGAGAGCCTGGACATACAATCACGATTGGCAGAGATCCAGAAACACCTCTCGGATCCTGTCCTCCCCATCATCTGACAGTCAGTGTCACCTACTTCTTAAAGACATTTAGAAGGAGGTCTGTGACTGGTCCATCTGTTCGTCATTGAAGAATTATTTATCATTATACTTTTGAATATTGTTGAACACAGATAGTGCTTGCAAACAAGGATTTTACATACCGCCCAGCCAAAAAACAGCAGTCACCATGTGGATTTAACTAACCAAATACAAAAGACCATCCTACTGGATTGGGGGTCTGGGTTCACCAATGTTGTGTGCCCAAGAAAACGAGGTCAGCGGACTACCTAAATATACAGAATGATTTTTCTTTCTGATGATGGCACAGGAATATACCAAGATGACAATGCCAGGATTCACCAGACTCAAATTGAGCGATTCAGGAAACAAGGAGGATAGATTGGCTACTATAGAGGAAAGACTTTAACCCCACTGTGAATCTTTGGGTGTGCTGGAGAAGACATTAGCAGTCTGACTCCCCAATCATCAATACAATTTGTTGGTTAAAGATTATTGCAATTCTGGATGGAAATAAATAATGATTATCGCTTCTCAAAACCACGGGGAAAGAGTGCCATCATCAAAGCTAAAGCCAGCCTAATTAAATATTAGTATGTGACTTGTTCTTTGGCTGGGTGGTGTACTTCACACTTGCCTAATGAAATAAACTTGAAAACACTTAATTCTTTTGAATGAACAACTAATAGAAAACAGTTGTTATATTTTATATAGATAACTGTCAATCCAGAAATGTCACCTCAGCAACCTTAGTGAGTGGGGTCCGTGTTCATGTAAAGATCCTGATCCTATTTAAATTCTAAAGAATTCCCCTACAGGCCAGAACTGAGTCTTCACCCATTTACTCTACCCTGACCCAATGCTAAGACTTTGAGTCCACTATTTTTAGCGGACTCAAACATTTTGAGAATTATGTTGGCCGAGATTAATCACTGATTTGATCATGGAATTTAGGAGAGAAGAAGCGTGCAAGGTGTGGCCGATAATTGGGTACATATAAAGTATATCTGATATAATACACTGCATTGCATAATCCCGAAAATGTATGTTAAGTTAGGAAATAATGAAGAGCTGAATTAAACTGTAGTTATTGACATAGCTTGCATCTTTGACCAGTAAATAACCTCCCTGTAAGAAATACTAGGTGTTGTCTCTGTGCTCAGACTTTGTGCTAAGCTAAGCTTATTTCCTGCCACTTGTACAGACATGAGAATAGTATAAATCTTCCACAGAATTACATTTTTACATTTTGGTTATTGCAGAACTATTATGAAGACAGGTACAGGTACATCCTCAAGGATATGTGGTGGAGTAGTGCAGGCATTAAAGTAACCATTTATAATCCCAATTTCAAAAAAGTTGGGACAATATGTAAAATGTAAATAAAAGCAGAATGTAAAGGTTTGCAAGTCCCACAAACTCGTATTTTACTCACAAAGGAACGTAGAAAAAACACAAAACTGAGAACTTTTTATGGACAAAAATAAGGTCATTTGGAATTTGATGGCAGCAGAAAGGACAGGAACATGTTTACCACTGTGGAGCATCCCCTCGCCAAATGTTTTCAGGTGGTGAAAGGTCTGAACTGACAGCAGATCAGTTTAGCACCCAGTATGCTGTTTAGTATAGATTTTGTTGAAATATGCCAGGGCTTCCTTTGAAAATGGGAGCACATGTTGCTGTTAAACCTGTATATATGCAGTGATGATGCCTTTCCAGATGTGCTAGCTGCCAGTTTAATAGGCACTGATGCACCCCCATACCATCAGGGATACAAACTTCTGAACTAAGTGCTGAAAACAAGCCACGTGCTCCCTTCATGTTTAATTTGATCTGACCATCTATTATTAGTCTCTGGCTCTCTTCCCCTCAACCTGGTTCTGTCAGAGGTTTCTTCCTGTTAAACAGGGGTTTATCCTTCCCACTGTCAAAAAGTCCTTTCTCAAACGTGGTTATGTGATTGTTGAGATTTCCTCTGTATTGTAGGGCCTTAACTTTAAAATATAAAGCACCAGGATGGAACAGTGAACTGTGTTCACCAGCAGTGATTTCTGGAAGTGTTCCTGAGCCCACGCAGTGATTTCATTCATCATACCTGTTATCAACGCAGTGCTGCCTAAAGGCCCAAAGATCACAGGTATCTTTTACTGACTTTCAGCTTTGTCCCTCACGCACAGAGACCTCTCTAGATTCTCTGACTCTTTTAGTGATATATTGTACTTTAGATGATATTCAAAGTCGGAGTCTTTTAAAATTTGTACAGACAATTTTTGCAAATTGCTGAAACTCTGCCTCTCCATTTGGCTCTTTTTACCTGTTGCCAAAAGAAAAAGGGATGTCACACAGTAGTAAACATGGTCCTGTCCCAACTATTTTCAGATGTGTTGCTGTCAATAAATTCAAAATTACTTAATATTTTTCACTAACTAGTAAAATATCTGTTTAAAAATGTGATATCTTTTCTATGTTCTACTGTGAATAAATTATGGGCATACGGGATTTGTAAAACCTTGCATTCTGTATTTGTTCACATACCGTATTTTGGAACTGAGATAGTATTTTCTCTATTTGTGATGCCCCCCCACAAATAGAGGGGGGGCTGTTTTCTATTAATCTAACACTTTTTAATGTTTTCCATTAATCTTTGAGTGCTGTATTTTTTTTTGTCCCTGTCACAACATGACAATTTTCATGAGCTTCTTGCAGTTTCTAAAAATCATATACTACAGAGATCCTGGATGGTGTTCATCAGGCAGGGTTTTCTTTGTATGTTACAGTAACCTATCATTTCTAACCATGGATCTGCACAGCAGATTTCTTATCAAGGTTTAAACAAGTCACTTCTTGCTGATTTTTTTTTTTAAACTGTTGTCTAAACATGAAGCATCTGTACTTTAAACTGTGAGGGACTATTTATTTCTGTAGAAAATCAATGAATATTGCCATAAATAAAATTACTGGTGCAATCTGTATTACGGTCAGTTAATACCACACAAGAAAAACAGTTTGAGCACATTAACCACTTTCAGTCCACTTTTCAATATGGTTAAAAATATTTTGCATCATCAGAAAAAAAGATATTAGAAAAAATTACATAATGGATTTAAGTACAAAAAAGAAATGCACTATTAAGCATTTTAAAACAAGGATTTAATTGACTAGCTTATTTGTTCAACAGCACCCTAATAGCTTGAGACTTTTTGACCCTTTGTGTCACAAGTGTAAGATCTTTCCAAACTTGAGACCTTTTAAGAAATCTTTTGTCCTTGCAGTTTTCTGGTTATTCCCCCCCCCCCACAAAGTGTTGCTTTAAATATTTCAAAAATGCCATTGTTATCCTGTATGTTGTCACTAAAAGCTTTACAAACATCATATGCATCAGAACGAAGATGGACTTAAAGGTTTCCTGTCCTTCATAAGCAAAAAAAACACAAAAAAATCCTTTAACAAAGTCTCGTCAGATAGCGCTGAGAATGTTTTCGAGATGTTTTTATGTCTGCCCACTGCAGCTCACATTCTGAGGATTTCCAGGCAGTTGTTGAAGCAGATAGCGATCCAGTCAGGCTGGGTGGAAGCCCACTGGACATTATTGATCTCTCCCTCGGCTGTGTAGGCCAGTATGGGGTCCTCAATGGCACGCAGCATCTGCTGGATGTCCCAGATTAGTGCCTGGTGGTCATCTGCTACATAGAGGAGGACAGGGAGATGAGATTTCAATCAATTTATCTCATTTAGTCTGGGAGAAAAAAAGTGTTAGTAAACAAAACATATTCCTGTTCTGAGTCCGATTAATATCTGCAACCAGGTTTTCCTTTTTGGCAGGAGGAAAGATGAAAAAAAAAAAAAACTACCCCAGATAAGAGAATGACTTTATTTGATTCTTTCCAATAAGAAATTACTAATCTGATGTGGAAACCTTCACTAATCTGCCTCTTTTCCCCAAAGTATCCTACATTCTGCAAATTCATGATCTAAAATCCAACTTCTGATCCAGAGGTTGTTTTCACATAAAATACAAAATCTGAGACTTTTAGTTTGAGTGTTCACATGTTTGTTTCTCACTCTTAAAGGGCCCCCTCTTGTGTTGAATCTCAGTTACTGCAGTGATGTTCACATTTCAGACTGGGTGGGCATTTAATTATTTCCAAGGGGCCATGTGAGAAACTGGGGCCACTGTGGAGGGGCGCACCAATAAGCTGAACTACTGGTAAAAGTAAATGTTACAATAAAGCACTGAAAATGTGAAACAGGCCAACACCGTAGTTACAACATCAACAACGTTGTTAATTTTTAGCACTCACTGAACAGTGCAGTTACTCAGTGAAAGGGACTAAGACAGGGAGTGGTTTGTTCACTGAGTGCACTGTTGCCAGCTCCTCCGTAATCTCAAACTCTTTTGTTATCCCCCGTACAAAGGTGAGTAACTGGGCTGTGTCGCAGATATTAAAACGCATTTACAATGAAGCTGCATAATAAATAACAAGTTTAACAATTACATTTTAAAAAGTAGCAGCCACCTTCAAAATAAAAGCAACACAGTTAGATTGTGGTTTTCCACAAAAAAAATTGCAAAATACTGTAAAGCATTATCTGATGGGGATTTTATCAAAGAGTGTTTGGTGGCTAAAGTAGGACAGACTGCATGTTTTATAATTATTTACATCTAAATCTTAATTTCCCATTGACCTTAGGAGGGCCAATCAGGGACAACCAAATGTACCAGAGACCATGGCCGTGTCTCAATATGCGTACTTGTGTGTACTTGCGTTCTCGCGGACTTGTTATACGTCATCAGTCGGAGACCAAGTACTGTTCCAATTCAAAGTGTGTATCAAGCCGAGAACACAAAAAATTCCCAGATGTGTTCTTGCTCCGCCAGTTTTATCGAGCATGCATCGGTGGTGACTTTTGTGGACTTCACACTATTTCAGTGTTTTATATAATCCTGAGTAAATCAGTTTGGCTGAGATTAAAGTTAAGCTTCATAACATTAATCACAGTTAAATTAAGAGGGGACGGCAGTAAAAACTCCGGACCTGTGACATCGTCAAGTACGCTGGTGTTCCAATTGTACAAATCGTGAGTCCGAACTCGCGTTCTCAGCAAGAATGGACTTGCCGAGAATGCAAGTATGGACTTGCGTACTTGAGAATTGAGAAACGCCTCATATTATGCCTAGTTCTGCTTTAAATAAAGCTTTCCCCTAAAAGGCTAAGACAACTGCCCTATTTTTATGCAATGCTCTCAAAATACGATCAAGCTTCTTGCTGTGTTTTATGTTACAGCTGCTCACCTGCAGTACAGATGTGACAGGAGGAATGTGGCGCCCAGGCGATTCCGTTCACACAGACCTTGTGGTTTGCATGTAAGACGCTGACTTCTCTGCAAACACTCACCAACTACTTTCCTAGTAGTCTCAAGCACGCAATAAAAATGCAACTGGACTTCTTCTTAAGCACTTAAGACTAGGTGTAGGTTTTCAGTCATCCTATAACCTGGATGACTGAAAACCTCCTGTGGTGTCAGGTATCCACATGATCTTCATGGTTGGGTATGGGTGGTCAAACGTGTTTCGGCACACAAATTCTGAGCTGTCCTCCTCCAGACCAACTATTTGAACCTGAGGAGACAAAATAACAATTCACCTTGAGTGAGCCAGTGTAGTGTTACTCATCTGAACCAGAAACAGTACAGTACAATAAGTCAGTAAGTGGTGTGACGAGTGGTGATGATTCCAGGATGCAGAGCTGAGGGAAACTCAGTCCGGGATACATTATTTAGATTTTTTCTCTTTATTCAGTTAAACAATATTTAAACATTTTTAAACTTCACCATTTGATCATTTTCGTTAGCACTCATTACAACTGAATCAGGAATAGTTCTCCAGGATTCTTAAGGGACATTCAAGGCACATACATATATATAGAACAGCTACTTTCAGGTGACAAATGCCTGGAGAAACAAAAGTAAAACCGTTCAGACCCGTCAAATGCATGACTGACTTTAACAACAACATCACTATCCCCGCCAGTATTGAACAGCATCATAGGACAGGACGTCTTCCTTGAAGTTACCTTGTTATTGTACTCCTCCACAAAGCTACCGAGCGCCAGGCGGAAGCGTTTGTCCGGCCTGACAGTCCAGTTCATGGCGTAAACCGTCCACGGTGCCTCGTATGTGTAGATTTCTTTACGTTTTCCATGTAGCGACATAATTTTAAATCTATTTCAACAACCTCCACTTAAGAAAACTAATTACCAACAGGAAAAAAGGACATTGAACGCGTCGCACCAACCGCCTACTTTACAAGTCTTGCTGTTTCTGCAAATATTGACTGATTTCTACAGAAGTAAACCAACTGTTGAGTCCGTGTTATCGGACTGTTTTCTAGGCGGTAGAAACTACACGTCGTGTACAAAAAAAAAATCGGTTAAATGTGTCAAAGCAGGTCTCTTAGAAGATGTTCATAATACGGCAGCAATGGCGGCAACTGGAGGACAAAAATAGTATAACGATGAGCGTCATGGAGGCAGCTGGTGCTGCTTTCACGGACAACAGTAAAGAACAAAACGGCTTCTGTTTGCAGAAAAGAGATTTAAAGGGGCAAGCGGGTAGTGCTGTTAACTAAATGTTGTCTTTTCATTTTTTGTAGTCTTACATTATTGTAAAATCAGCAAGTTGATCACATATATTGGTGTTCGAGTTAGTAATAAAATGTAAATGACCTCAATCTTACTGCCTTGCTTTGGTTTTTCATTGTGTTTAGGTGCCACTTTTGTTCATCTTAAATATTTTTTTCTACTCTTAACTTATTATGTGTTGTGTAGTAGGCTTTTATTTGACATGGTAGGTTTACGAGAAGCAATGGAAGGCAGCACTGCAGAGGGAGTGCTGCACACCTGAGCAGCTGTATAAAAATCTCAAATAAAAGAACTTCCTTAACAGAGCAGTTACATGAATGAACCCAAGGTATGCATTCAATACTGTATACCTACCTCGCAATTATGCATTTGGGCTATCTCCCAGTTCATGTTGTGACACGACTCTAGTGAAATATCCAGATGTTTCTACGCCTCCACAAACACATTAGTAAATTTCACCAAAACACAGCAATTAATTTTATTATTTAGAAGTGAACGTGGAGGACCCTTAACAGTAAGCGTAGGATTATTTGTCAGCACTGACAAATAATTTTTCCACCTGCTAACACCTGAAACATTTGTTTGCCCAGTCCTTGTGCATGCTTCTGTGAGAGTTTACAAAACACTGTGTGCAAATTCTGATTATATTTGCATCACTTCCAAATACATTTGACATTCAGTATTTACTCAGCTCGTGACTGGGATTTGTGATAGATCTGTGGTAGACCTATAGTTTTGATTAAAAGCTTCGGTCGGCTGTTATAGAATATGGCTTTTTAAAACAATTATTATTAGCCATGTCATTAGATGGGTTGCAATGAAAGAGAACATACAGTTGTCTGACTTTTCATGGTCATTACACAACAGAAAGTAGTCTATTAAATACACATTTATACTGCTAGAAAAACTTGATTTGGACAAGAGAGCTGCATGAAAAAAAGGCATTCTTACAATTTAATTATAAATATAAATATCAGGATTAGGGGTTGTGTTATAGGTTATCCTAACCTATGCTTCATTGTAATTGTACATTATTTGGAGTGTGGGCTGGTGTTTACACTGTTCAGTTGTATTATGTGTGTTACATAGTAAAAACAGGAAGTGTTGTTCTCCCTTTCTTACATAGGGGCATAGTTACAGTATAAAGAATAAAATGCAAACATTACAGTACATGCCATTTTACTTTGCCAAAAACAAGTTACCAAATTTGTTTTGGTTGCTTAAAAAACCATAACATGCAACATCAACTTTTAATACATTAAATGCTAAACAGATCATTCAGTCATTAATTTATTTTCTCAACCACTTTAACAATTCAGAAATGTGGGGAAAGGTTTGGGCCCATTCTTGTTATTACTGGGCAAAATAAATGAAGAATTATATCAGTAATTAGTCCATCACAGATTAAGGCCATGCCTTGAGGGTTGTGCCTACAAAGTAAGAATCCACACCAAAGCACCTCCCATTTGGGCATTTATCTGTAAACACAAAAAACAAAGTACAGTAATATGTAATTATGATGTAGAAGGGGAAGTTAGACTACTCCACAATATGGCAAAAACCCTCCTATAATATTCTGCAAATACAATGTAATATGAGAACATCACGATACCAAACCCTCCTATAATACTGTGTAATTACAGTGTAATAAATATAGGTTATGCGCCTGTATAATATAGCCTGTGCCCCAAAATGATGTCTGGTTACAATGAAAGAAAGGGACTTTAAGATGCTCTATAATACATCCAAGGCCATTTATAATTGTTTTATATTATTTATAAAAAATATTCTAAAATGATTTGATCCAGCCCACCATTTTCATAACCGCTTATCCAGCTCAGGGTCAAGGTTGTGTTGGAGTCAGCTTCTTCAGCCAGTCGGGGGTTGGCGCTGTCCAACTCTTCATATCTTTTAACATTTTTATATCAGATATCCAAGAAAGGAGACCCTTTCTTGAATATCTGCCCCTGTGATCGCTACTGGACCCTGTTCAGGGTGATTGCTGTTCCACTATATAGATCCACTAGCCACTAGCCAATTTACAAAACCACAAGCAATTATTCATTTTGTTGTTGTTATTGTTTTTGAATCATTATGCCAGCCCAACTATGCCTTTTGTCTTTCTGTCTATATCTCCTGGGTGATGTCGCTTTGCTTTTTTTTTCCAAGATGATTTGCAAAACCTCCACTAACACCGCATCATTAATTTGATGGATGGATGCATAGCCACATTTATATGCAGCAGTTCCAGAAGTTCGATGCATTTGTCCAGACAGCACATAACACTGGAACCTCAGTGCAAATACTGCTCAGACCTCTATCTCGCTGATCTTTCATCTCTTTTGTCCACCGCTCCGTTCAGTAATGTTGCAAGAGATAGATCATGGATACAAGCGTATGTCCAACAGCTCTGCTCCGTCTGAATTTGTGCTGGAAAAGTATGACTTTTCCCAGTGTGATGGTATTGAATCAAACATTTATGCTTGGGTTATTTGTTCAATGCTGTGCTTTGTTTTTGGTTTTCCTGCCACTGTTGCAATCCTCTGGGAGATATTTAAAATAAGCAGGAGCAGCACATTGTTATCACCTAATGACTTTTTCATTCTTAACCTCACCACCATGGATGCTATCTTCTTTGTTTTCATTCCACCTGGAATATTGAATCATTTCATTTGGATGTGCTCGGACTTTGAAGCATTTTGGAATAGTGTGTATTCCTTAAATTCATCTGGGAGACCGCTCCTGATGGCTTGTACCTGTCTCGACTGTTACCTGGCTGTGGTTCATCCGGTCGTTTACCATCAAAGGAAAGGTCTAGCTCCCAGGGTTGTGATGGCTGGCATTGTTTGGACGCTCACAATCGCAATTGGGATTGCATACTTCCTTGTCTTCAAGTTGTTCTTCAGCATGCTACCAGTTGTGGTATTTATAATTGCCTTTGTAATAATTGTTGTCTGTGATGGTTTCATCATCCACACATTGAAAAAGTCTGGCCCCGGCCAAAACAACATCCACCCCCAGAAGCAAAGAGCCACTCAAACAGTCATCTTCAGCCTAGTTGTGGTAATCATCTCTTACCTCCCTCCAGTACTGGTCTTTTTAATCGGGGGATATCTGACTCCCAGTGACAAGATGTTCATATGTACTATTGGTGTTCCTATTACAGTTACCTCCACTTCGGGATCTGTTGTCATGCCCCTACTCTACCTTTATAATGCTGGAAAATTGAATTTTTTAAAAGTTGGATGCTGCAAGTTGTAATTCAATTTATTTCCTTTTTTTTTTTGCCTGTCCCGTTTGGATATTAAGCTATCAGAATTATTGTCTGAAGGCCAAGAAAGATGCCCAATGGATTTATTTTACCAAATGAACCATTAAGGCCTTGCCGTATTGATCCATTTGATTGACCTTTGTTATTATTATTTATTTACTTTATTTTATTTTCAGTTTTTATACATGGGACAGACATGATTGCGGAATAGGAAAAGGAGATAGCGAGAAAGGAAGGGAGGGAGGGAGAGAGGGAGGGAGAGAGGGAGGGAGGGAGAGAAAAACAGAGGAGACGAGGGACAATGAGAGAGGACAGAAAAGAAGAAAAAACAATCCACTGGGTCACCTGTTGAGACAAACAAAGAAAAAAAAAGCAAAAGAAAACCTGCAAAAGCAACGTAGAGCAACACAATATGGGGACCACAGCAATAACCTACATTAACAGTAAATACTAAGTATTGAATGTTATTGTGCAGCACGCAGGACTGACAGCGCACAACGTGCTCCAGGACAGCAG